>ML381940.1:16593-42381 GCA_005239525.1 Nicotiana knightiana
TTATTGGGTAATTAGGTAGTGTCCCGTTACCCGGTAATTAACAAAAATTACCCGCATAATGAAGAATTGTCTCAAATTACATAAAACTTTACTTATTTTTTAATAGCCTTTATATAACTTACTATAACATATTTTACTATCGTGGTCATGTGGTACCATATAAAATTAATATATACATTATTATTTTATTAAAATATCCATGTAAAAAATGCACATATTTTCTCAACTTATAATTTTCCTAATCTCATAAAAAGAGTACAAATTTTCGTACGCTTAATTCTTAAAATGGTAAAAAGATAGCCTTCTTTTCTTGTGAGAAAATAATTTCTATTTTTACAATAAGGAAAATTTCATAAACTTTCTCATATTATATATGTGTAAAATTTAAAGCATATTCGAAAGTGGTAATATTAATAACTATATAAAATTATTTTCTTTTAACTGTTTTACAAAAAATAGTTCCACTTAAAATACCATGTCAATATATATAATGGTATCAAGGTTGTTAAAATTACGGGTGTAACAGTTAGTCGCCTTAGAAATTACATAATTGACCCTGAGTTGTTGGCCTCCGTCTGCCCGTCTGCGGCCGCGGATTTGGGCGCGGATTTCATCCAGTGTTCTGCCTCCAGTGCGCGGCCCAATTCACGGTCAAATCCGTGGCCGCGCACCTGGAGGGAACTTCGCCGCTTGCTTTTCTTGCTCCTTTTCGACCGGGCTAACCTTCAATTGGCCTTCCACGCTCTGTATTGACTCCAAAACACTCTTTAGCTTCCTCCTAGCTCGGAGTGGCTCCAGCAAAGCATAAAATTCTTAATTAGAGCATTTTGTTATCTTTTAGCATTCAAATATCAATAAAGTGCGGCTAAATTAGAGTGTAAATCGTGTCTAAGTTGCATAAATATAGACTTCTATCAAGCATCAAGGTACATATGCTCTGTGACCGAAGACGTCCTTCCCGTGGTTCGAGAGGACTATAATTAGGACGATAAGGACGTGGTGGTCCCTGGGCCCGAGGACACTATTACTACCCACGTTGAGGGGTACTTAAGTTGTCACGTCCCGAACTTGGGCCTAAACGTAACGCGGCACCCGGTGCCTGCCTACATGCGACCGAGCGAATCAACTGGCTGGTTGAATCAACTGGTGATATCATAACATACTGAATGCGGAAGATAAACTAACATATGCTGATATACTGAAAGTTTGAATGATATAAATCAATGTGCGGAAACACTAACATAAGTCTGAAGTATATATGTAGCCAACATTGCTTTACATGAAAAGTCTGTGACTCTATCTAACTGTTACTCTAGTCTATGAAGCCTCTAATGAAGTACTGAAAACACTGCATGTCTGCAAATACTGAAGACTGTAAAGTAATTATAATGCGCCGAGAGAACAAGAGATCACCAAATAAATGGTACGAGAATCCTAGCGCTCTGAATTGTCAACCTGTAAATTATTACCTACATTGTGAGATGCAGGCCCCGGGAAAAGGGACGTCAACAAGTGTCCAGCTCTGCTTTGCACTTATACTTCTCTTTTGCACCGTTGAGCTTGCAACTGTTGCATCCTTGGTAGTGATTATACTAACTGTGCTGTGCAATACTCCCCTTGCAAAGTTACATCATAAGTTCCAGTCCAAATTGATGGTTGCACAAGACGATAGGCTAAAATCTATTTCAGAGGCTCTTGTCAGTATGAAGGTTCTAAGATTATATGCATGGGAAGCCCATTTCAAAAATTTTATCCAGAATTTGAGGCAAGTAAAAGAAAAGTGGTTATCGGCAGTTCAGTTGCGTAGATCATACAATAGCTTCCTTTTTTGGTCATCTCCTGTTTTGGTCTCTGCTGCTACTTTTGGGACTTGTTATTTCCTTGGCATTCAGCTAAACGCAAGCAACGTTTTTACATTTGTAGCGACTTTGCGCCTGGTTCAGGATCCTGTTAGAACAATTCCAGATGTTATTGGTATGGTAATTCAAGCAAAGGTTGCCTTTGAGAAGATTATCAGGTTCCTTTAGGCATCTGAGCTGGAAATGGAAAATTTGAGACAAAACACATCAGAAGCACATATCATTCTGTACTCATCAAATCAGCTAATCTCTCATGGAAAGAAATCCATTGCAACCAACACTCAGAAATATTAATTTGGAGGTTAAACCGGGTGAGAAGGTTGCTATATGTGGGGAAGTTGGGTCATGAAAGTCAACTCTTCTGGCAACAATTCTGGGAGTGGTTCCAAGTATACAAGGAACAGTAAGTTGTAGTGGCTGGTTCCTTCTTTCCTAGTTGGTTAGGTAATAAGAAGCAGGATTAAGTTTTCATTTTCAGGCATAACGATAATTTGGTTTATTTCACTCAAAGTTTGAGAAAAATTTAGTGTCTATGGCTGATCCTTAATACTTCTATTATCTGCAGGTTCAAGTATACGGAACAAGTGCCTACATCTCTCAATCAGCATGGATTCAGACAGGGATAATACGAGAGAATATTTTGTTTGGTTCTCCATTGAATAGCCTGAGGTACCAGCAAACTTTGGACAAGTGTTCACTGTTAAAACATCTTGAGTTACTACCTTATGGTGATCTCATGGAAATAGGAGAAAGAGGAGTCAATCTTAGCGGTGGACAAAATCAGAGAATTCAACTTGCTCGTGCACTGTATCATGATGCTGATATATATCTGTTGGATGACCCGTTCAGTGCTGTAGATGCACATACAGCTACAAGCCTATTCAATGTGAGCATCGCTTTCTTCAATGATGTGATTCTTATCATTTCTTGCCATTTGCAAGCTCAATTCATTCTTTGCAGGAATACATCATGGAAGCTCTCTCTGGGAAGACTGTCTTACTTGTGATGCATCAAGTTGATTTTCTTCCTGCATTCGATGTGGTCTGGTTAGCTTTTCTACATGAAGTTCTCTCTCCAATTTGCCTTTTGTCATTGCCTGTTATATATTCTGCTTCTAGTATGTCTCTCCTCTAGTCGAATCAATCTTCTGAAATTTTGTGTATAATGACCATGCTTGTATCAAATATATATATCTACTTTGATCTGCAGTTAATGTCTACTTTCTCAAACGTGACCATCAAGAAAATACATGATAATAAGTATGTTCAAGGACCTAACTAATTTTGCTACATTTTCACTTTCCCCATCCCATTATTGCAGGTCTCATCAGATTTGAGTATTGTTGATCTTGATATCCCATTCGACTAGATTTTTGCTGTTGCAGCTACCACAAACTTTTATTATAATCTTGCAGTACTAGCTGTTGTTACTTGGCAAGTTTTGTTTGTTTCCATCCCGATGGTTTATGTGGCCGTTCGCTCTCAGTATCCTTTAATCACACACTCAACACAGTTTTTAAGGTTCTTTTAAGTGTTAGGATCGAAATAACAAGGCATCATGCGGAAGCTAACAAGGTAAACAATAAATTACACGAAATAAAAAATATACTAAATTAGGCATAATAATTTATTTTGATTTGGTCAACCGACCTACATATGATTTATCACTAATATAAAAAGAAAAAATAATTTTTTTGAGATAATAGTCTCCCCTAAACAAAACTCTCAAAAAAGCTGGGAATTTTGTTATTATCATGTGATAAGACGCCTCAATTTATTAAAAACAGAACTTCTCTTCCAAGAAAAGGATTAGTCAAATAAGGAAGAGGCATCTTCCTTCAAGAATTTTGTTCCACCAAGAAAATCTTTTTTCTTTTCCAACAACAAAAGTAATTTTAATTATGGTATAATTCAGGGCAAATCCTAACAATTCTCCTATTTTGCCTGAATTTTCCTAACAAAATTTTATTATTCTTTTTCACATAAGCTTCCTCACTGTTGCTTGCCATGATTGAAAATAGAAATGGGCTAAACTGAAACTCTGTACGTTTAAAGTGAGCATGTATTAAAGATATTGGAGTCCATAAGCATGGGTAAAAAAATAATATTTTGCTTTTAAAGATACAGCATGAAAGTATAGATGAAAGTTTTATCAATACATATGGTATTCCGAACTTTTTTTTGATAAAAAAATCCATTATCGTCAAATTGGTCGTTGCTTGATTTGAACTCGCTTGAAATTG
Organism: Nicotiana knightiana; assembly: GCA_005239525.1. NCBI lineage: Eukaryota > Viridiplantae > Streptophyta > Magnoliopsida > Solanales > Solanaceae > Nicotiana > Nicotiana knightiana. The sequence goes on from ML381940.1 coordinate 20,695, forward strand.
TCTTCAACCTCGATTCAACCATCGGCTCTGATACCACTTGTTGGCATGGAAATAACCAAGCGCTTGCGGAAGCTAACAAAGATAACTTTCATGATGATAAATCAGGCATATCAAATGAGACTATCATGTAAAGCGGCTTGGTTAATTGACTTACATTTAAAAGAGAGAAAATTTAAAAAAAAACTAATACTAATATAAAAGAAAATATTAAAATATAAATCTCCCCCTAAACGTGATTTTCTTAATGACTGCATTATGGATATTGTTGTTGTTTTGAGAAGCAGAGATTTTCAATTTATAGATTTCTAAAACTTCTCTTCCAAGAAAAAGATTAGTTATGTGAGGAGAAGCCCCAATTTATCGAAAAACAAAACTTCTCTTCCAGGTCAAATATGGAAGAGACATTTTCGACCAAGAATTCTGTTCCACCAAGAAAACCACGAAAAACTTTTCGTTTTCTACCTAGAAAAGTAATTTTAATTATGGAAGAATCAAAATTTCAGTGCAAATCCAAACATTTAAGTCTTTCAACGTCAGATTTGAATTTCACGTCTCTTTGTCAATATTGTCGGGATCGAAATAACATGGTGCATGGGGAAGCTAACAATACAAAGCTGGTGGACGATAAATTAGACACTAAAAAAAATATACTAAAGAATAGGATATTATAATGGGATTTGGTCAATTGATATACATATAATATCTAGTATAAAAATATAAAAACTATAGAGAAAATAATTTCCCTTAAAACAAGATTCTTTAATGACTACATTGTGGATGCTATTATTGTTGTTGTGAGAAGTGGAAATCCTCAATTTATAAAAGTGTAAAACTTCTCTTCCAAGAAAAGAATAAGGAGATTTAATACTTTTAGGAGTTTTTTTTCATTTGTTCAAGAAAGAGAGTCTTAATAGGATAGAAATTCAGGGCAAAATCCTAACAATTCTCCCCTTAGCCTGAATTTTCTTGAAAAAATTTGATTTGCCTTCTTCACATAATCTTCGTCATTCTTACTTGCCATGATTAAACACGAGTATGAGTTAAAAGTGGAGTCCTGTGCATTAAAAGTGAGCACCATTTAAAAATGACTTTTGGCATTAAAGATGCAGCAGTAGGAATGTTGAAAATATATGGTTGAAAGTCTCCATATGTAGTATTTCAAACTGACTGTTTTGGGATATGTCAAATTGATTGTTGCTTGATCTGAACCCGCCTTGAACTTGTCTTCAACCTTGCTTCAACCATTGACTTCGATACCATTTGTTGGGATTGAAATAACATGGTGCATGTGAAAGCTAACAATACAAAGTTGGGTGAAGATAAATCAGAATATAAAGAAAATATACTAAAAAAGAGGATATTATAATGTGGTTTGGTCAAGTGACCTACATATAAAAACTAATATTAAAATATAAAAACTATTGAGAGAATAATCTCCCTTAAACAAGATTCTTTAATGACTACATTATGAATGCTAATCCTCAATTTATAAAACTTTTTTCCTTTGTTCAAGAAAGAGAGTCCTAATAGAATAGAAATTAAGGCAAACTAACAAATATCTTATCTTTTTCAATAACTATGGAAGCAAACTAAATAGTTTCCGCTAGGTTGTTGTCCATACTGGGAGTAGCCCAGACCTTATGTACATCACTGTATGATACTTCAGTTTCTAATTGGTCAGAGATTCTCTGCCAAGGATTAGGGGGGAATTAGAAAGTTTAATCATAAATAATGATATTTTGTTTTCTATTTTTGCACAGAAATACTACTTTGCATCATCCAAAGAGTTGATGCGGATAAACGGAACTACCAAATCATTTGTGGCCAACCATCTTGCAGAATCCATTGCTGGAACTGTGACTATAAGGGCATTTAAAGAGGAAGACAGATATTTTGTGAGAACTTTTGAACTAATTGATACGAATGCCAGTCCCTTCTTCCACAACTTCTCAGCAAATGAGTGGTTGATTCAACGGCTGGAAACTATAAGTGCAACTGTTCTTGCTTCCTCAGCACTTTGCATGGTTTTACTTCCTCCCGGGACTTTCAGCTCTGGTACATTACCAATTCAAGGTATGCTTGGAATTGGATTTAAAAAACTGGTACTTCTGGCCCCTCGTTACGTTTGATCGTTATGTAAAACAGAATTTTCTAATCATTACCTGTTAATGCTATTGCAGGATTTATTGGGATGGCTTTGTCTTATGGTCTTCCCCTAAACTTGACCCTTGTTTCTTCCATTCAATATCAGTGCACTTTGGTGAACTATATCATTTCTGTGGAAAGACTTAACCAGTATATGCGCATACCGAGTGAAGCTCCTGAAATTTTAAAAGAGAACCGTCCCCCAGTTGATTGGCCTTCGAGGTGTAAAGTTGAAATTCAAGATTTGCTGGTAAAACATAATCTAATCTAATTTCCATTCTTTTGGGATGTTGAACATAGTACTGAGTATGCCTCAAAGCAGATAAGATATAGAGAGGAGTCCACACTTGTTCTCAGAGGGATCAGCTGTACATTTGAAGGAGGTGACAAAGTTGGTATTGTTGGCCGGACTGGCAGTGGCAAGAGTACACTAATGGCGCACTATTTCGACTAGTGGAGCCTGCAGGTGGAAGGATTGTGGTTGATGGAGTAGACATTTGTAATATTGGTCTTCATGATTTAAGGTCCCATTTCGGGGTTATACCTCAGGATCCTACTTTGTTCAATGGAGCAGTGAGATGCAATTTAGATCCCCTATGTCAGCACACTGAGCAGGAAATTTGGGAGGTAATGTGCTTTTACTTACTATACATTAAGCCATTATTTTTAGCATTCAGGTGATAAATAGCATAGCATTTTTCTGATGACTTATTGTCATTTTTATCTTCATTGGGAAGGGTTCTTGGGAAATGTCAGTTATGTGAGGCAGTTAAGGAAAAAGAGAAGGGGCTTGATTCCTTGGGTAATCTTCTGAACATGTCTGATTCTTCTATACAAGTAGATTCTTACTGACCATGGACTCGCTTCAGTTGTGGAAGATGGGTCGAACTGGAGCATTGGGCAGCGACAACTGTTCTGTTTGGGGCGCGCTCTTTTGAGGAAAAGCAAGATTTTGGTTCTTGATGAAGCGACCGCATCAATTGACAATGCCACTGACATGATATTGCAGAAAACTATTAGGACAGAATTTGCTAACTGCACTGTAATTACAGTTGCCCATAGAATACCCACTGTAATGGATTGTACGATGTTTCTGGCCATTAGTGATGGTAAGACCTATCTGTTTTACTTTTTTTTCAGTACTTCCATGCTTAGAAGTTCAGTTATTATGTTAATCTCACAATGTTATCCTGAAGACTTACTTATGGAAAACTAGTGGAGCATGATGAACCTATGAAGCTGATGAAGAATGAAGGGTCGCTCTTTGGGCAGCTCGTCAGGGAGTATTGGTCTCATTATCACTTAATGAAAGCACATTGAAGCTAACTGCATATCTGCAATACGTTTTGTGGCGCATCAAACTTCACATATGTTACCTAATTGCAACCCAAATTAGCCCATTGAGAGAAGCACTAAACTCAATGTTTATCTAGTTTTGGCATGGGAATTGATGTAGAACAAGATTAGGAATCAGGACTAACAACTGAGTGGGACACTTTTTCTTTTTGACAATGGTGGTGCCCTGGTCAGCTCGCGCACCTCGACTATTCAACAGTGAAAGAGGTCGGAATTTTCTCTAAATGTTAGCATATAGTTTGCTGTAGGCAGTTGCAACTGGGGAGGTTTGGTAGGTAATGGTCTAAACAACTGCAACTTACTAGCTTAGCTTACCAGTTTTATTCATTTTGTAAACTTTTAACTAGGCATGCTGGTACAGGATCATGAATGTACCATCTTCCAGTTCTATGAATGAAAATTCTTTCCACCTTTTCGAACATCACTATAGGTGTTTTGACACAAAAATCTCCCTCTAATTCCTTCTTTCCACTGTTTTTCCACATACAAAAACTGTTGAAACACATGATACAAAAGTGGTTTTGTCCCTCTCTTTTTTTCCTTGGGATTTTTTTTTTTTTTTTTTTGGGNGATCATGAATGTACCATCTTCCAGTTCTATGAATGAAAATTCTTTCCACCTTTTCGAACATCACTATAGGTGTTTTGACACAAAAATCTCCCTCTAATTCCTTCTTTCCACTGTTTTTCCACATACAAAAACTGTTGAAACACATGATACAAAAGTGGTTTTGTCCCTCTCTTTTTTTCCTTGGGATTTTTTTTTTTTTTTTTTGGGAGGGGTTGAGCCAGGAATGGGGGAGAAGGGGAATGAACAATCAAAGAATATGCAATTGCATAATCATAACAAAACACTTTGAGATGAGTTCCAATTCACCTTGAGCTATCTAGGTGAGATAGTGGAGTGACTGCATGTAGCATAAGATGATGGATGAGTAGCGACAGAGAAGGAACTATACTGATTCAGCTCCCTCTTCATTGACTTGTATACATGATCTAAGCCTTCCTCTATTAACTCCAAAACTGTCTGTGGCATTGGTGGCATAATAATGTCAACCGATCCTTCCAACATCTTCACCACTTCTCCCATGGAAGGCCTGTTTGAGACCTCATCCTGAATACACCAGAAAGCAACCATCAATGCTCTCATTACCTCTTTTTCTTCTACTGCTCCTTTAAGTCGCCTGTCTACAACTTTTACGGGTGTTCCACTAGTCATCTCCTGGAAAGTAGAAAGAGAAAAACAGTGAAGACTACATGTACCAGAAACGAGGCAACAATATGAGTCAAATTAAAGATTGTGTCAAGTGAAGTGCATACCTTGTAAGCCCATCCGGGATAAAAGAAGTCGTCTGCATCACAAGTCATATCAAGATTTCTCCGGCCACCAACGATCTCTAGAAGAAGCATACCATAGCTGTAAACATCAGCTTTTACAGTAATAGGTCGATTGCTGACCCATTCGGGAGCTAAATAACCTCTGGTTCCTCGGACCATAGTGACAACGTGGGAGTGCTCTCTCACCATTAACTTAGCTAGTCCAAAATCAGATACCTTAGGGCAGAAATTTTCATCCAGAAGTATGTTCTCTGGCTTGATGTCACAGTGTATTATTCTGTCCCTACACTGCTCATGAAAATAGGCTATCCCTTGTGCAGTACCAACTGCTATGCGGAAACGTGATGACCAATCTAGTAGTCTATCTCTTGTATTAAGTGAATGAAATATCCACTTGTCCAATGAACCATTTTTCATGAATTCATAAACTAGGAGCCTGTCAAAGAATGAAAATTTTTAGTGAAAGTTGAGCTAATCCTGACTACGATGCAACACCTATACATACTTCCCATGCTATACTTCACAAATTACAATGGAAGAAGTTACTTACCTTTGAGTTCCCTCAGAACAGTATCCACATAGACGAACCAAGTTCAAATGATGCATGGAGCCAATAGTTTTAACCTCTGTTATGAATTCCCTCTCCCCATGAGGTGAAACTTTATCAAGTTTCTTTACTGCAATTAATGTTCCATCTTTTAGGCATCCCTTGTATACACTGCCAAATCCACCTGTCAACACAGTACAGTTACTAAATATGTCCTTAAAGAAACCAGTGATCTGTGTTTGGGTTCACATAGTTTGAGTGCTTAGTAGCACAGACGTAATAATTTGTTCATATCTTTACCTGTTCCAAGTAACTGGGAAAAATTGATAGTCCAACCGAGTAGGTCGCGGTAGCTGAAACTAACTGGAGCTCCTGACAAAAGCAAAGAACCCTCAAGTGTCCTCTTTAGGGATCTTTTTCTATGGATATTAATATATAACAAACAACCGAGCAGGCCAATAAGAACTGCCATGCTCAGGACTATAGGAAGTACCAAAACCTTCTCGTGCGTACTCTCTGACTCATCTGATGAATCCCCAGGTGTTCTGCTACCGCTTGCTCTAGATGCTGAGGCATTGGCCTCAACCTTCACAAATAAAGTTGAAACAGGATCTGCAAATCCACCAAATTCCAAGCTCCTGAGTAACCAACAATAAGCCTTCTCCTCACTAAGGCCGTAAACAGAAGCAACACAATCACAGTTTGATAAGCAAGCATCACCACATTTGGACAGAGTCCCTTTATCACTATAATTTCCTATGACAGAAGATTCTGAGAAATAATAATTTGTTTTCTGAACATTAGAAATCTTGAACTGAGACATCAAGTTTTCATGCTGAGGTCCGCATTTCCCTGTCACTGAAGAATTTCCTGAACATGAGACATCATTTCCCACCTTAGAAGTCCCTGGCAAACATGTGCAAGAAGCATTTGTCTTGCTTCTGTCTAAATTACATATCCCATTGCCACAAATTCCAGAAATATCACATGGATTGGACACAGCTGCCCACTCTGGAACCCATTGCCTTGATCCATTCACATCATTATCCCATCGATACAAACGTATATTTCCATTAACCTCGAGGGTTAATCGACGAAGAACAGATAGCACACTGGAATTCCTTTGATATACATCCGACGATAGGCCTCCATAATCTCCATCGTTTTTATATACATAAACTGCTCCATCTGAAGATGAGCCATAAACCATACCAAAGCTTCCTGCTTTATTCAATACTGCAATAACATCTCCAGTCACATTTGATATTTCAGGTCCTGACCAATAAGAAAAGTTGCTGTAAGATTCAGGAGACGAGGTGTATGACTTAGGCACATTATAGGTCAATGCAAGGCTTAGTGAAGTAGGCTGCTGCAACATTTTTAACGTATAGTAACCACCATGAGAAGATGATTTTGTTGATGTTAATTCTAGTGAAACTGTTAACGGTTGACCAGGTAGGAGAGTATCAGATGGATATGCAAAGCTTTGCCATGCGACGCTTAGGTTGGTGCTGTAGAGAATGAAGTTGCCATTTTCAGACATGACAGCCAACTCGACGCCTGCTTCCGAGGTGTTTGATGCCCACACTGTGGTGTCTCCATCCATCAACATGAGATTTCCTGTGGTGTCAAACTCCAAGATTGCATCGTTGCTGACTGGGGAATTTCTATTTAGATGATTGAGACAAAATGGCCAAAAAGTTATATTACCTGCAAAAGCTTGATTGAAAACTAGAGGTGGAGGAATATTTCTGCTTTTTTCCTAGTCTTGAAACAGAATAACATTTCTAATCTACAACTCCATATTTATGTCCACTTGAGCCATTTCAAGAACTTGTTATTTACCATAAAATTTCAAATCTAACACTTAATGAAGAGAAAGAGAAGCTACAGTTTAAATCATGCAAAATTTTCATCCTACTAATAAGTAATGAATTTAAGTTGTATACGATGTAAAGTATCTTACACTATCAGTATAGTTTATCCTACTTAGTAGGTTCACTGGCGGAGCCAGGATTTTCATTAAGAGGAGTCAAAATATAAAGAAAGGGGTTTTTACATCCCACAGCTTTGGCAGATCGCTTAGCCCCGTTCATCTTCAGCGCAAGAGCGCTCGATCAGTGAGCTATTACGCAGTCTTTCAAGGGTAGCTGCTTCTAGGAAAAACCTCCTGCCTGTCTCTGCACCCCAACCTCCTTTATCACCGAGCGATCATTTAGGGGCCTTAGTTGGTGATCGAGGTTGTTTCCCTCTCGACGATGAAGCTTATCCTCCATCGTCTCACTAGCCGACCTTGACCCTTGTTATTTTGAGGTCATATCTAGTATTCAGAGTTTGCCTCGGTATCGCTCTCGCGGCCCACATCGAAACAGTGCTTACCCCTTGGGTGCATGTGGCTCCACCACTGAGTAGGTTAGTTACCATTTTTATCGTGCCACCAATAAATTTATCATAGAGATCTACCTTTTACACTGTTATTGCATAGAATATAAACTCGTAATGGATAAGCTAAACACATTTGAACATTGGTTTACACTTACATATTAGGAGACCAAACCATGGTTCTGTCTCCTGGAAGTTTTGCAAACCAAATTGCTAAATGATATTGATCATTAGAGTCTGCTGTTGGTGTGAAGCCAAAAGCAAAGGTTCCATTGTCAGAAAACCATGCTTGGTTCTCTTTAGCTAACAATCTTGAACCCAAGTGAACCGAACCAGACACTATAGAGCCAGAAAGCTCTATTAGAAAGAACAAGAGCAAAGCCAAAGCATAGGAGAGGAAACAGGGAGCCATATGTGAAAAAGTGAAAGTGGAATTCTATTTCAGGAAAATGAACTTGACATTGCAAGAGAAGGAATTGGTAGATGAAGAAAAGTTTTTAAGAGGATTTCAAAAGTGCGTTGTTGTGTGTTGGGAAGTAAAGTGGAGATTAAATTCAGAACAAGTGTTCAATGGTGGTTGGTTGGTGAGCTACAACGTTGAAAAATGACCAAATTATTTGAATGGTCGGTTCTTGTATTTGGCGCCACGTGTTTATTCAATTTCTTTGTTGCTTTCAAACTATAAAGGCCAAATAAATATACATGCCCTAAAGTTGCCAGAAAATTCCATTTAGACACTTGAACTTAGATTTGTTGCAATTGAACACAATACTATGTTCATAATCATATCTATTAGGCACAACTAGCTGACTTGGCACATAATGTGGGGTGCACAACATTTGAGCGTGTGAATGTTATTACACGTGGACTCTAACGGTAATTTTTTTAAAAACAAATTAAATATATACCTATTTAGAGTACCTGATTTTATATAAACCCTAATTTCATTCTCTTTCGTTTAGTTCTGCCCCAATTGCTTCCAAATTAGGTCGAGAGACTTCTTCGTTTCTTTCCAATTCTTCTTCGTTTCTTTGTAATTATTCTGAATTTCTTTCTAATTCTTGCCTCTTTTCTTCGTCAAAGAAGTTTTAATGTCGAATTTGTCGAGTTCGTCGAAGGCACCTCCCTCTGATGTTGTGTACTATAATTGCAGTCAATTAACAAACTTTAAGATATCATTGACTGATCGTAACCCAGGTTGAAAGTTTTACAGTTGCAAAAATGGAAAGGTAAGCTTAATTCATAGTAGTTTCGTTCTAATCTACATTTTGGTGATTCTTCTTAAATTCTCATCTTCCGTTCCTTGGTTGTATTTGTAGAAAAGGGGTGAATGCAATTACTTTAGATGGTATAATGAAGACTTTCTTCTCGAGAAAATAGGGTGATTTGTGGTTTGTTGAAAAAAGTCAAGATTTTGGAGAGGGATCGGGCAAGAAAAAATGGACCATCATACTTCTTACAGCTTTGTTGGTGCTGATTTATGGATATGACTATGGCGCAATGCTTGTTGTGTTTGTTCAAATTAGTGGCAGTGGTCGGTTGTTCATTTTATTGGTTTGTATTAGTAAGAATGATTGTATTGTCTGGTGTAATTTTGTTTAGAAGGAAGCTGCAGACTTGCTTCAATTAGTACAATGGATGGCCTAGTACAAGGTTATGTAATTTTGTTTGAATTAGTTCAAGAGTTGAGTTTGAATTTATATGTAAGAAATTTGTTGCCTTGTTAGTTCAATTGTTGCCTTGTTTTTCATAGTTGTTGTGTGATTTCCGTCTATAAAGAAATGCAACATTTAAGAGAAGCTGATCACAATTTGGTGCAAATTCAAACTAGATTATAGTAGCTCTAAATTGAGCATCAAAATTATGTTAATTATCCACATAACACAATCATATTAATGTACTGTATTAGAAGCAGTCAATAACATGTGTTTACACTACAAATTACATTGCCACACAAAAGCCTAAAACTAAGCAAATTACTTGTTGTTGTTGGAGTCCCTCGTCTGCTACAATTGGGGAATGGTAATGGCATCTCTACCCTTCCATCTCATTCTCGAGGCTTAAAACGAATGTCAAAATTTGATGGAGCTGTACTTATGACATTTGAACCAACATTTACGAGTCTTTCTAATGATGTTCCTGGCTGAAAAATATTCCCATATCAACATTGATATCTTTGTGAAACTATAATAGTTAAGATATGATGGTGCATATAAACTTACATTTAGTATTTGAGTTCCAGTTCTGTTGTTCTGATACAGACTAAATCCAATATTATTGGGCCTATTTTGTCCTCCTATAGTAGCATATGTTGGTCCCCTGCCCCTCTTCTGCCCAGAAATTCCTCTTTCCCTGCCTCCCCTGCCTGTTCTAATAGGTGATGGTGGTTGTCGGCTTGAACGTTTAGAAGCTTGAACCCATCTAACTCTTGAAGTATCTGCACAAAGAGAAGAAGGTTGGGTATGAGTTGCATGTTGGCTTAAACTTGCAGGTTGACTTGAACTTAGAGGCTGAAATGATGTTGGAGGTTCAACCCTTCTAACTCTTGAACTATCTCCACAAACAGAAGAAGGTGTTGCAGGTTAGCTTGAACTTGCAGCTTAGTTGGAACTTGCAGGTTACTCAGAACCTCTATTTTGCTGTGAAGGCATGCCTATTCCAGCCTACAAACATTAAAAATTATAATCACACAACCTAGCAAATTCTTGTTTCCAATCACCCATAAACTCTTTCATAATCTTTTGCTTTGCCCTATGACAGATTGTCCTATCCACATACAAGCCTAATTTATCTTTACATAGCTCCTGAAGTTCCCAGATCTTTATATAAGGATGTTTAGTAATCTCGTTCTTGAAGTTATTTGCAACAAACTTAAAGGTACACAACTTGTTCTTGTTTGAAGTGTTACATTTGTGCACAGGGTGATAATTTTTCATCATAAAGTCACCTGAATCTCTGTCAAGTGCAGCATACAACAACCAGCTACATCTCTTTTCTTTGCATGTTGCCCTTACTCTTTCCTTTTTATTAGGTTTTAGTTCCAACTGGACTTTGTATTCAACAACATACTTTGTTACAACCTCCCTAAATTCTACAACATTATAAAATATCATCCCAACTTTAAATATAGCCACATCACAATCATCATCATATCTTAACTTACTACTCTTTCTTCTAGAAGGTAGATCAACACCCCTAACAACTTCAGGATCTAACTCATCTCTACTGTCATCATTATCTGCCTCTGAACTATCAACTGCTCATCACCCCCTAACCTTCCTGTATATCTAGCTGCCTTGTTCCTTCCAATGCCTTCAGAGCCTCTATCAATTCCAGCTTCTCCTAGAGGTATTTCATTCTTTATAACACCTTTTTTTCATTGGACCTTACTATTTCATTTACTCCTTATTTCTTCCTTAACATATCTCAACTCTTCATCAACCTATAAGTCATCTTCTTCAGGAATACCATCTTCTTGTGAGTCAGAGCTACTTTCCAGATCTGTTTCAGCCTCGTCCACATTTTTCTCAACAGGTTGATTACTCTCATCAACTACATCAACATCAACCCTTTTATTTCTTCAGTTAATCCTTCATCCACCTCTATATTAATATTGTCTAAGTTTTTATTCTCACCACCTAGGTGTTTCTCAACAGTAGTTTGAGTATTAATAGCACCATCATTGGTTGCCCTAGCACCACCAGAATTATTATTTGCCTCAACAACTTCTGGCCCAGTTAGTAAAGCTGCCTGGCCCACAGTTTCAAGCACCTCAGGCTCATTAACCACATGCAGCACATACAAATCCAAAAAATCATAATGTACTAGGTCTTTTACAATGTCTAACCTGAGAATCAGATTCAACCTTGAAAAAATCTTCACTTTTTGAGGTTCAGTAATAAAACTTTTTAGTATAATGTATCAATTCCATCATCGAAAAAATGATCTTTATCAATAGGATAAATTGATTCGGGTTCCTTTTCATCGTCATATGTTAGGCCCCCATCATACCCTTAGTGAAAGCGTGTTATAATATAATCATCCATAAGATTCCCTCAAAGAAAACCCCAAAATATATCACCAAAAGCTGACAAAATATTTCGAAGGAAACCCCCCAAAAAAACTCTAACTTTACAGAGAATTTCGAAAACCCTAAAATTGATCAATGCATTCTACACAAAGGGAAAAATAATACCTCTTGAGTCATAGACAATATTATTAGTCGTTAACAGTCTTCCCAAAAAATCAACTCGAATCTTCAAATCGTAATTGATAACTTACGCAAATCAACTGTAAGTAACCATACAACCCATAGCATACGAAACAAGAGATGATTTTGGTGATAAATCAAAACAAGAGATGATTTCGGGCCTTTCTAAACTTCGCAAATGCGAGTAATGATTTACAATATGAACCTCGCATTTGCGAGCTGGTCATCCCCCACTTAAGCATATATTCACCCTCGAATGTGCCGAGAGTCGTTCCAAAACCATCGAATAGCTGAAAAAACTCATCATACACATTCCATGAGTGATCTCATATCACCCCACGCATACTAATCTACCAATACATCTCTACTAAAGGTCTTCTCTCTCAACCCCCGCTTGTAAACCTTCAAACTCAACTTCAACATCCGGAAGTTCCTTTCAAAGCCTTATTCTCACAAGTAACCCTATTGTATCAACCTTAATAATCGCTATCAAGTCATGGATGAACAATTAAAACACAACCACATGATACAGTCCGCATCATTCACATCTCTTGCAGCCCTTCTTGGTCATAACACTGCTCATGTTCAAATCCAATGCCAATCAAATGCCCCAACTCAATAGATTTTCAATCCATTGCTTCACAACACCGCTAATTATAAAATAAACATGTAGAAACTCATAAACACTCATCATATCAACAAGTCACAGAGTTCCCGCTTCCGACAGGGCATAGGTTATGAGTTGTTCAATGGCAATTCTTCTTCCAAAAAATACCCTATCCAAATCCAACCCCTCTAATTCTAGGTCCAATAACCTTGTCTCATCCAGTAAAAGTTGCTCGACTACCAAGTCACACCATATACCACATGGAACCTCTTGCGACTCGGTTCGTACGCCATACAAGCAATAACTCAAATATGACAAATAGTAGTAAGAGGATTGAGTAAGAGAGCTATAAAAAAGTTTAACAAACGAAACAAATAAAACATAACCTCACGAACTATTTCCGCAAAGGAGAAGCATCATAATTGAATTAAGCACAAAGAATCATATCCCAACATAATACCGTTGCATCGTGCAACCTGATCCAACATGATACAGTTGCAGTGCACAACCCAATCCAATTATATCAATACACATGAGAGAAAACACATACTCAAAGCACAAAGAATCATATCCCAACATAATACCGTTGCAGCGTGCAACCTGATCCAATATGATACAGTTGCAGTGCACAACCCAATCCAATTATATCAATACATGTGGGAGAAAATACATACCCACCAAACACATGTGCATCAACATCAAGCATGGTAGAGTGCATAAACATAACTATGAGAAGATGAATAAGCATATTTCACTACGGAAAAGGGGAGCACGACTACGGTGTAATAAGCAATTTAACATTTCAAGAGCCACCTCTCTTACATATCGCTACAAGGCCTAAACAGGACCATAACATGGGTGTGAATAATTAGGTAGTCTCACAATCCATCATAGTATAAGAGAGTAACACATGAAACAAATCAAGGTATGAACAAATTAATTCCACCCGATGACAGATTTGCAGTAAATGTTGAGCTGAGCAAGCAAATCCAATCCACTATAGAATACACATTCTCATTTAAGACTACCGGTAGGCTCCCAGAGCTCACCCAAACCATTCCAAAATAAGTAAATAATCTTCCAAGATTCCAAGGGGACCCTTTCTAACTTCCACACACGATAGCCACAAATAGATCTAATCTTCCTATCTCGACTTCTGATTTTTGACTAGCACCAACTCAAATACTGAAAAGCAACATCTTCATTCCTTTTTTGTTCATGTCCTTCCAATTACACAAACTACACAGATAACCCATTATCCGCTACAACCTATTGAGACCAACACATCAAATGTAAATCCTCTCAAGTGACCCATCCATGAACATACAGTCAGTTGTCTAACCATTAACACACTCCTACAGTCTGCGACCAAAGGGATAGAATGCCTAAGAGTATCCGATCTCTAAACCTCAAGAATACATGAATCTCTGTACCTAATCTCTAACTCTCCCACTGAAACAACAACCACGTTATGCATACACAATTACCTCATGAGAAATACTCCCATAAATCTTCTGTGTTAGGTAGTAAAAATCTTAACACCAATGGTTACCAACCACATGATTTATGTAATACTTAGTCAAAGCATCCCCAAATCAATATTCAGGGCATCTTCTATGACACACACCTTCTCAGTCGATACAAGATAATACTAGCGTTCTCTTAAATATCTAGAACCTCTCATGATGTCTAGAACTCATGACCTTATTTTGTGAACCGCAACCTTGTCCATTCAATCACAGATTCCACAGGTTTCACCATATCTATCATGATATCATATGAAAATACGAGAATCTCACTATCAACTCTGAAACATAAGTAGGATGATTTCATGACCCAAACTGAAGGGCCACGACGGGCACCTGGTGCCTTATTCAATCGAGTACCAACAAAACATATCTTTCTTATCATACTATCATGGGTAAATGGGCCAGAAGAGACTACATGATATAATCAGAATAAAACATAAGGGGATACTTGATATAGGACAACCCAACATGGAATACAAACTTATACATGTGACATACGGGCTTATAAGACCAAAACAATCACTTGTACACTCAAAAAATAGGCCAAAAAGGCCATACAATCTTTCATATGAATGGCATCTGTCTACAAGCCTCTAAGAGTACATAAACATCATAAAGGTCGGGATAGGGTTCCGCCATACCAATCAATACATGTCCATAGCATACCGACCAAATAGGCAACTCCAGAGCAAGTGGAGTGCACCAATACCTTTCGCTGAGTTAATAGCCTACTAGGAGGACTGTCAACCTGTCTATTGGGACCTGGGGGCATGAAACGCAGCATCCCCAAGCAAAAGAAACGTCAGTACAAATAAAGTACCTAGTATGTAAGGCATGAATGCAGTATATAAAAGACATAAAAGAAACATGGAGTAAAGGACTCAACCTGTAAGTCTGAAAAGCTCAGTGAATCATGAAACATTTATAATATCATGAATATGCGTATAAATGTCGTATTGCATAGGTATATGCGTACATAACATCATCAAACCTCTGAGGGCATCCCATCATATCATCTCGGCCTTAGTGGGCGAAATCATTAACATATACCAGCTGATCAGGTGGTGGTGCGTATATAACGTTGTAACCCTTTTCCATATCCCATATACATATAATATACCCGTATATAATGTCATCCGATCGTGGGTAAATGTACATATATAAATAAATGAAATACATAATAAATAAGTCAATAAGATCTCTCGAAATTTCATAAGATCAATATGCCTTCGTTTAATATCATGAAATAAACTTTATCAACTTATGTATTTTTTGAGACCCATGAAGAGACGATAAATAATAGCACACATGGGGAATCAAGAACATAGGCACCCCTAGTACTTCTAAGAATAGAGTCATTTGTGAAAAGTTGCGTGTTTGCTTGTTTTGTTTGTATCATATGGATCATGCCAAAAGGAAATAAGGGATATGCTTAACATACCTTTGCAATGTTCTCTCCAATCATCAACTAGCTCAATATGGTCTTCGTACGTCTACAATGAGTAAACCGACTTTGTTGTCATCATATAAGCGTTGTAACTCTCATATTTCGAAACAAAACGGACAGCACCTCCCCTGTTTGTACTATATCCCATAAGTTACTAAAATTCACCAAACAACAACGATATTATTCACAATAAGCTCTCCGATTACTTCAACAACCATTTTGAGCGGCAAGCTCGATTTAGGATTAACAAAATATGGTTTGAATCTAATTTATTTTCCATGAATCTGCCTATAACATCTATAACATCATACTTATGCTTACCATATCATTTTCAGCCCAAAACATTATAAGAATAATCTTCAAATATTGTCCACACGCCTAGCACCTTAACCTTTATCGTCAACCTCTTATTTTTTTGTGTTATCTTCTTCAATCAACTTAGTTAGCACATAGATAAGATTAACAACAGCATCCATAACATAATCAAGCTATTTATAAAAATTTCCAGCCAAAAACTATATATATAGCCTCAACACAGCCCAGAAAAAAAGATAATGATTCCTTATGTCATGCCAATTACTATCTTGTAGAGTTTCACTCAAACAACTAAACCAACACATGATTAACCTAAAGAACAACAAAGAACATGATTTACTTACCTTAGGAAGTAGATACAACTTTAAACCCTAGCTGGTGTAGCTCACAACAAGCCTCAGTCACACCACAACACTAAAGGAGTTGTATTCTCTTATTGAATCAACTTTTGTATTCAAGTTGGTGTGTAAACACTTGTACTTCACCTTGAATCTCTAATATATATGAAGGAAGGACTGAATATTAGTTTAATTAATCAGAAAAACATGAAATATGAGGTTATTTACCTTTGAACCCTCCAAAATAGCCACAAGATGAAGAAATTCGATCTAGCAAGCACCACGGGATTTCTAGCGTTGGATTCATGTTCTTATCTTAGGTTTTCACCATAGAATCATGGAGGACCGCTTGGAGAGAATTTATGAGGGTTTAGGAACTATTTTGGAAGAGAAAAATGAGTTGGAACGACTTAGAATTGACTTAAATACAAGCTGGAGTTTCACACTGACTTGTCAGGTCCCATGGGAGCTGCTTGCAGTCTCGCGAAAACGAAAATATCTCTCTACTCGATGTCGTATCGACGAATGGTTAAATGCGTTAGAAAATAGACTTGTAGATCTTCAATTTCGTAGTTTGATCACCTCATAATTCAGTATTCTGGAGAAAAGCTCAACTAGATTTGACCTAATTTTCAGCATATTTATGAATGTAACTTGTGAAGACCTTTGCCAACTTTTGTTCCGCAATCCGGATGACTTCAAAACATAACACACAACTATCATATGATTAAAATAGCTCATAACCCTCCTTATAATGTTAAGCACTCTAGTCTCACCCCAAAAGTACATGTTACAAGATTCCAACTTGTCAACTTTCAACCAAACTTATTTTCTTTAATTCGTTTATATTCTAAGACTTCCAACCTCTTGGTACTCGGTATTCATGATCTTAAATATTTGTAACATCCACGGTAACATTATTAACTTACTTTATAAATTTTTCAAAGATGATTTCATTTTTAAGCTTATATCAATTGACTTACGACGTACTCTAACGTACAAAAACATGGGGTATAACAAATGATCCTCCTCATAAGCACTCCATCGACCAAGAACTTACCACATAACTCAATTCATAAAACTATCACAATATGCAACACCCTATCCCTACCCGCAGAAGACATCAACCTCAAAGTCGTGGTCAAAACCATGGTAAGTTCTTCGAAACTCGTCCGCACATATCCAACTATCAAAACTGAATATCTCTAAATCAACCAAGTCTGCAGCCCGACAAACCCAAAAGTCCAACCGCAAAAGTGTTTGAAATACCCCATTATACTGAAGAAATTGATCCATACTAATACTATGCTAGCCCAAGCTACCGATGTCTGACCCATTTTCTTCTATTACTATAGATTACATCAACGATGATATGAAGGTGCTCCAAGTTCTCATCATAATTCCATGTCGATCATCATTCCCCAAAGTAAGCAAAACATCCAATCAATTCTCAAATCCTGAAACTCAAACCCACTTGAACCATATTCTGAAAGTCAACCACTCTTATCTAGTGCCCCAATACATAACCAAACATACCAAACAATTTGTGTCCATTGCACATCACCAAATTCAGAAGAAGTAACCTTTCCCATAGACAACCGAGTGAATATCATCCCATTCCATACTATACCTACAATGAATGTCAAGCTTAAGCCATTCAGCCATCCATATGCATGATTTAGGCATATCACATCACATATTTGATAAATCCCTAGCCGAGTCAACCTCAAGGCTGCGCTACTCGAGTCACAACACGCCCACAAGTGCCATTAGTCCAGAAACTATAATAACACATTTCCACATGATCGAATCATCAACGGTAAGCTTGTGCACTTGGACTAAATCCATATTCACCTTATGCGAAAACATCCAATAACCTCATAAGAAAAACCACGCAACCTCAAACCATATCATGAAAGATAACCTACCTGTTGGAACTCAATGCAACTTTTAACTGCGACTTTACCATGATTACAACTTCTATATTATCAATTTCCCCGCTCGTGCTCCGACCAGTCATTTTGAGTATTTGAATCCCGTTCCCCTATTTGATATTTCCTGTATGTGTAATTGATTGTTTTAATTTGTGAGGGATGGGTAGTTTGGTTAGGATGAGGTTTGGGAATGATTTGGAATGCCTAATTTTATTTTGGAAGCCTTAAGTTGGAAGAGATGGCCGAGGCTTGACTTTTATGTAAACGATCTCGGATTTGTGATTTGATATTTCTAATAAGTCCGTATGGTGATTTTGGACTTAGACGTAAGCTCGATATGGATTTGGAGGTTCCTAGAAGATTTTGAGATTTGTTGAAAGTTGACAATTTAAAAAATTGAAGAGTTCTTGAGTTTGACCAATAGTTGACTTTGATGATATCAGGCTCCCAGTGTTGTTCCAAAACTTGGAGTAGGTTCGTTTTGTTGTATGGAACTACAAAATTTGGTTTTGATTCGAGTTGGTTAAGCATGAATCAAATGTGTGGTTGGAAGTTTAGAATTTCTTGAACTTAAGAGATGTGCAACTTGTGGATTGAAGCTTAAAATTCTCGATCATAGATGTTATTTTGATGTTTTGAGCTTATGAGAGAGTTTGTATGAGGTTTATATATTGGTTTGAATGTTTGGACTGTTGAGAGGCTCGAGTGAGTTTCAGATTGATTTCATACTATTTTTCCAAGTCGGGATCTGCCGGTGCTGGAGTCATTGCTTTTCCTATGATTTGTTTGCATATGCGACGTTACATTTGCGGACTGATCCTCGCATCTACGGTAGGGGGCCTGGAAGTCCAGCTTCACAATTGTAAAGATAGTGTCGTATTTGCAATGGATGTGTCACATTTGTGACTTTTTAGGCTCAGAGGGCCAGCCATTTGTTCACAATTATGAACACGAGTTCGCAATTACAACATATGCAGGGTTAATAGTTGGTATTTTGGTATTTGAGGTCATTCTCACATATTTTGGACCCTCGACTTATAGAGGGGTGATTCTGTTGAAATATTTTCATACAATATTAAGGGATAATTAATTCTTTTACTCATTTATGATATTATTTCATGAATCTACATGGATCATTAACACCTAAAATATTGTATTTTGGGATGAAACTTGGGGCTTTTGTCTACTACCTAAGAGAGTGAAAATTGAGGTTTGAGCTATGATTTGGACTTAGATTTGGATATTAAACACATATTTGGATGCGCGGGATAATGACTATACGGGATTCTACCCCTAGACTCGGGTTTTGACTATGTAGGCTCGGGGTTGACTTTTGTTGACTTCTTGGGAATTGATTAAAAATTGAAGATTTATTGTTTGGAATTGATTCCTATAACCTTATTTGATGTTATTGAGTTGTATTTTACTAGATTCGAGCTGGTTGGAGGTGATTTCTTAGGGAAAGGCAATTTTAGAAGGTTGATTAGGGCTTGTTAAGGTATGTATCTTGCCTCATCTTAATGTGAGGGAATAACTCTTAGGATATGACCTTATTTTTCTAATTGGAATGTGTGGGAAGCGACGTAAATGCGAGGTGGCGAGCGTATATGTGGGTTCTATCTATGATTCATGACCGCATTAGACTTTTTTCCTCTATTTATGCCTTGTATGGATTATGTGCTTTCTATGATTCATGTTTTAATCATTTATATGACTACGTGAACTTCTTGAATCATGCTAGAGATCATGTGTAGGTTTTGATTTCCTGTTTAGACATGATACTCGTTATTGAATGACATACCCGCCTAACCTAAGCTATAGTCATACACTTTGCATATGCATACACCGTAACATGCTATTTTATCCGTCCATGAGTATGTGATTTGATATCTGTTGTTCGTATACATATACTTTTGTATAAGCTTTCCATATGATGGACTGGAATGATAGCATGTGACTGGTCCAGAACGGGACGAGTTGTTATAGCACGTAAGTTGTCCGTGCAACGTGTGGATAAAGATCCATTCCCCTAGGATCGTCCTCTCATGTTTCTCTCTTGATGACATACATACGGAGTATGGAAAAACTGATCAGTGCTGGGCTTTAGAGTATCTTCTCTATATGCAAACACCTTAGATGTATACATGATTTTTATCACATATCATCTCTATATGACAACTCCGTAATGTATAAATGCCTCTTTACGCATATGATCTCTATATGCCGCTTTGATTGAAGAATTGATTCTCAGTACATATCTTCTCTATATGTCAACTTGTGTAACTTGACTTGCTTATTCATGCTTATCTTCTCTATATATAATTGTTGATGATTAATTGATACTAGTCACATATCTACTCTATATGATGAGTTGTTAAGCTATTATGAAACTCGTTCCTATCTTCTCTATGTGCACTGATGGGCTATACTTGTACTTAATGCTTAGACTTTGATAATGTTGCAGTGTACTTGTATATTTTTGAATTGTACAAGTTTTCTAAGTGAGTATCATTAGACACTCTCACCACTACCTTATCGAGGTTAGTTATGATACTTATTGAGGACATAGTGCCAGTTGTACTCATATTATACTTTGCAGTTAATTGTGCAGGTCCAGGAGTTAGACCCAGCTGAGTATTGAGAGTTGTTGTTGTCGCGGTTGAGACCCGAGGTAGAGTTGCATCCTGATTGCAATCGCTGGCGTCTCTTTTTATCTTTCACTACTGTTATTGTTTTAGACAGTATACTGTATTAGCAGACTTGTATTTATATATTAGAGCCCATGACTCAGTGTTACTAGTTTTTAGGGTTTTCTTGTACTAATTTGGTATTTATCTATGATTATCTAACTTTCAGGCTTAATTATTTTGTATATATTATTATTTTACTAGCAAGTGGGGTTAGGTGCCATCACGGTCGGTAGTGGTTTTGGATCGTGATAGCTTGGTAGTAGAGCTCTAGGTTGCTTAGGTATCGGGAGTCATGAGCAAGTCTAGCAGACTCTTGCAGATCGGTACACAAACATTTGTAGGATTGTTAGAAAACTTCTCTTTCTTTCATTCTCTATTGTGTGGATTTGTTTATCCCGAAGTTTTAACCTTTGCTATTATATTCTCTCACAGATGGTATGGACATGTTTTTATGTAGCAGCTGTGCAGGCGTCAATATCGCAGGCCTGAGTTGTGTAAGGCAAGGGCCGAGGTAGAGGCACAGGTGGAGCACACATCGCAGCTAGGGGACCTGCTAGAGCAGCCATTGTGGAGCCACCTGTAGCTTTAGTTGAGGAGCATACTTTTGATCATATTGAGCCGGTGGGACCAGCTCAGATATCGAAGGGACCTATTGCTACACCTGGACTCTAGAAGATTTTGGCTTGTTTGTTGAGCATTGATCACGCTCAACTATGTCTTCTGTAAAGACTAAACGGGCGTTGCAAATATAAATCTGGGGTATTAAGCCCAAAGTCGATCCCACGAGGAATTGAACGTATCAATTGAGTTTATTAAATACTAAACTGGTGTTTAGTCAAGTTTCTCAAGA
>ML381941.1:493-12940 GCA_005239525.1 Nicotiana knightiana
TAGATTAATTACTAGTTGATTATTTTGTGAGTAGAATTAGTTAAACAACACAACTTGATATTCAAAAATCTTGAGAAACTTGATTAAACACCAGTTTAGTATTTAATAAACTCGATTGATACGTTCAATTCCTCGTGGGATCGACTTTGGGCTTAATACCCCAGATTTATATTTGCAACGCCCGTTTAGTCCTTATAGAAGACATAGTTGAGCGTGATCAGCTACTCCTGGCTACGCGAATATGCCAGGACGCCATCAATGAATACAATAGCAAGGAGTGCTATTACGGTTGGAATACACCGTTAATCAAATACATGAACGCTACTGGGCAATGATCATCTCAAAAGACATCACCAAGAACTCATAACCCAACAGAAAGATCTGCTTCACTCCACAAATACACAACAGGAGAGCTCTTCCAATATACTCACAACTCAAGGGCATATACTAAACCGAGACAGAAATCAAACATTCAATCAATCTTGCCACATTTCCAACCAACCATTTTGTCACAAATCACAGTTTGAACACATCTAACCATCAAATCACACCCACCACATGGAATCTAGTCACCAATTATCATCAATAAGAACACAAACGGCATGTGCCCACACAACGAAAATCTCAACACTCAAGCCACAGAATGAATCCGGCCTCAAGTCCTCCAGACTGGCCCATTACCAACATGCCAAAATCATATCTCATCCATGGAAGTCACAAGCCGTCAATGCACAACTAATACCAAGCGCTCTCGTGCGCATTCGAATACATGGAAGGAATTCAAGAGTTACGCTCTTGGCTGAATACAATGGATTCGCACGACAAGAATTCAAGAATGTGAGATTTTCCTAAGGGTTCCGCAGCCTCTCGAAGATAAGTACAGACATCTCCGTACCGATCCGCAAGACTCTACTAAACCTGCTCATGACCGGTGAGTCCTATGTAACCTAGCGCTCTGATACCAAACTGTCACGACCCCAAATCCTAAACCGACCGTGATGGCGCCTATCGTGGAACTAGGCTAGCCAATAACCACATGTTCACAATTTCTTTAAAAATCCCAATCAAAATCCAAGCATTTCATAAATATACAGAGTTTACTAAATAAAGTAGGCTAATAAACAGTGCCACCAACCCCAAAACCCGGAGCCAACAAGTCATGAGCATCTAGAAGAATAAGCCAAAATATACTATCATAATAGAAAACCTCCGAATGAAAGCTAGATACAACAAGAAGGGAAAACCTGAGATGCTGCGGACGCTGAACAGCTACCTCTATATCCCGCAAATCCGGCTCCGCGCGGAATAAATGGCTAATGCTCGATATCTGCACTTGAATCTGCACACAGAGGTGCAGGGAGTAATGTGAGTACGCCAACTCAGTAGTAATGAAAATAAATCAAGTCTAAGCGACAAGGAAACACATAAACCCAATGCCATCAAATCACAATATACACAGCCTTACTTTCCAATAGTATAACATAGATATATGAAATCATCATGCCTTAAAACAAACTCTGAGGATGCTACTCCCTCTCCCGCGCGTGAATCTGTTGGCCAATTGTTCTGTGAAGGCTTTGGTTTTGTTGCTGATGAAGCTCTCTTGGTTGTTTTCTCTCCTTCTCTTAGAGAACTCCCTTCAACTGTTCGAGTTATTTCTCCTGCTCCCGTGTCTATTCCTGCTCCAGTCGTTGCTCCCTCTCCCGTGGCTTTTTCGGCGCCTCAGACTTCCTCACCCGTGGCTCCTGCATCTCTACCTGCTTCCGTGCCTTCTGTTACAGAAGTAGGGTCTTCCAGCGGAGAGATGAGGCAGGTGATGATAGAAGTTCCGGCAAAGGGTAGTCTCTTTAAAAAGTCTGGCCAGCCTGATGTGTGGTTGAAACCGTTGATAGGCCTGACAGAGAGAGCTAAGTTGGACAGCCACAGTTCCCTTACATGGGATAATGAAATCGTGCATACTTCTTTAAATGTAAAATGCATTTTCTTGTGTTCATTCTTGTACATGTATTTATCATATCTAATTGGCTTTCTTTTGCAGATCAATCTTATTGGAACGGAGCTTATGAAAAGGATTTCTCATATAGAGCAGGAAGTAAAAGAGTGGCATGCTGAAGCAGGTAACTGGAAAGAGCAGTATGAAAGCTTAAGGCTCGACATGGAGGCTGTAGAAGAAGAAAAATGTACCTTGGAGCAGCAAGTGGGGGTCATGACGGCTGAGTTGGTTGTGGAGAAGGCATCCTCTAATCAGGCAGAAAAGGATAAAAGCGTCTTAGAGTCCTCATTCGCGGAGCAGCTGTCTCGTGCCTCTGAAGAGGTCAGGAGTTTGAAGGCCTTACTAGACAAAAAGGAGGAGTATTCGGGCGAATTAGTGCAAAATCTTACTCAGACCCAGGCTCCGCAACTCCTTGGAGAAAGTTCAATTCCTGGAAAGGTCTTTCGCTCCTTTAAGGACCTCTAATGATGCTGTTGTGACTGAGAGGGATGAACTAAGAGTTGAAGTTATGCTATGGGAGAAAGAATACAAAGCTCTTGAACATAGGGCAGTAATCGATGTTAGTTGGGCGTATATGAACTCTCGCCTCGACACATTGACTAAAATGAGCCGAGAGGGTTTCGACCTTAATCCTTAAATTGCAAAAATCAAGGAGTCCATTGAGAAGGCTCAACAAGGTCAGAATCTCTCTTCACATGAAGGTGAGGCTCTTGCTGCTCAAGTCTCTTCGTCCCAAGCCGCTCCTGCTCCTTCTGCCAGTGAAGTCAACTCCCTCCTGAAGAAGTTTAAGAAGTTGGTTCCTCCCTTCTTCTTCTTTTTTGTCTCAATTGGTGGTTACCCCCAGTCCCATCGGGGGTAAATTTGGATCTCTTTAAAGTCCCCAAATGACAACTTAGGGGCACTCAATGTATAAAAACTCTATACGGCTAAGTATAAGTTAATACTTAGTTTTTACTTAGCCATTTTAATATATTGATGCAAGTATGACTTTTGTTTTCCGTTGAGTTTCTGTTTCACTCTTTAAGTCTTTTTGCATGCTTTATTTTTCGAGGTTTTGGTTTTACCTCTGAGTTTTTCATATAGAATGCTTTAGATTACTCGTACCTTTTTGTAATAGGCATGGTGTCATATTAAATATGTGCCTTTTTGTAGGAGGCATAATTTATGAAAGAGGGCCCTTTTTTGATCGACACTTAATGAAGAAGACGTCTCAACTTCATAAAGGTGTAATAATGCAATAGAGTGATAGGAATTTTTCACATGTTTAAGAATGTTTCTGAGGAAAGTTCTTTGTTTGAACTTTCACAACTTTTTACATGTGTTTGATTATCGTCTAAAACCCATGTTGCAACTGTTTTCTTTTAACATATTTGATATACACTTGTATTTCGTAACTGTTTTTCATATGTAACAGTTTTTCGAGTTAATACAAGAGAGCAATTATTTTTCGTTCGTAACAGTTTTTGTTCAAGTTGGGGTTTTCACCCGTAATTTTTTTTGTCGACAACAGTTTTCAATAAGCACGAGGAAAATGCTCTTGCATCCATAACTGTTTTATTTGATAACAGTTTTTTGAACAAGTACAAGGATTTTGATCTTTCATCCGTAACTATTTTATTTGATAACAGTTTTCTATATGAGTACAAATATTTCGTAACTATTTTTAGTTACAACAGTTTTGAATGAGTACAATGATGATGATCTTTTATCCATAATTGTTTTTGGTTACAACAGTCTTTCTTTTGAATAAGCACAACGATGTGCATTTCTTCCTCGTGGCTAACATTTTCCTTTTAACTTGAACATGTTCGAAGGTTTTTTGGATTAGAGGCTTTGTGTTTGAGTTTTTGGCTCTTTCGATTTTTCTCGTATCACTTGATTTGTTGGGTAGATGGATTTTCAGGCTCGAGCTTTAACTTTTTGATAGTCTTTTTCGCTTCGTCTTTGCCTTCCATACTGTATAGTCCCCCAAGTGTTTGAGCTTTGAATAATGAAATCTCGAGCACTTGATTATTCCTTCCTTGTGGTCCTTTTCCTGAAAAGGAAAAACATACGGGACTCGAAGGTATATAATTTTTAGATGATGACTGCTTAACCCTNTATGGTTCCTTCCTTGTGGTCCTTTTCCTGAAAAGGAAAAACATACGGGACTCGAAGGTATATAGTTTTTAGATGATGATTGCTTAACCCTTTAAAACGCCCATCAGAAAGTGTAACCCTATACCAGGAATTTAGTTACTTCCTCGCGTCTTTAAAGGTCTAATATCATCATCTGGTGATGGGTTAGCTTTATGCCTATCATCTAAAAAGGTTAGTAAAATTTTAAATGTTCAAAATAAAATCGAACGTGTGATACCTGATCGGGGGTATCAACTTCTTTTCCTTAGAAGTAGTACTTCAAGTGGATGGCATTCCAACTTGTTTGTAGGATTCTGCCGTCCATAGCTTCCAGCTCGTAGGCGCCCTTCCCAGCTATGCCTCGTACTTTTTAGGGTCCTTCCCAGTTTGGACTTAGCTTTCCTGCGCCTGCTTCTTTCGTTGATTGAAAGACTTTTTTGAGGACGAAGTCCCTAGTCTTGAAGTACCCGAGATGAGCTTTACGGTTGTAATAACGCTCTATAATTTGTTTTTGAGCTGCCATCCGTATTAGTGCTGCTTTTCTCCGTGGTTCGAGCAGGTCCAGATTGGTCCTCAATTCATCGTCGTTTGCTTCCTCCATGGTTGTTGTAAACCTTATGCTTGGTTCGCCAATCTCCACAGGTATTAAGGCTTCTGAGCCATAGACAAGTGCGAACGGAGTTTCTCCCGTGGCTGTTTTTGAAGTTGTTCTGTATGCCCATAGTACCACTGGTAACTCATCAGGCCAGTTTCCTTTGGCTTTATCCAGCCGCTTCTTTAGATTGTTGATGATGACCTTATTCGTTGACTCAGCTTGACCATTAGCCACGGGGTGGTATGGCGTTAAAGTGATCCGTTTGATTTTCCAGCTTTCGAAGAATTCTGTGATTTGCGATCCTATAAATTATGGGACATTATCACACACGATCTCCTTTGGTATCCCAAAGCGGCATATTATGTTTCGCTATAAGAAACTTTTAACTTCATTTTCTCACACATGTTTGAACGCTTCTGCTCCTACCCATTTTGTAAAATAGTCGGTTAGCACGAGCGAAAACCGTACCTGTCCTTTAACTGTGGGAAGAGGTCTCACTATGTCCATAACCCATTTCATGAAGGGCCATAGGCATAGTATTGGATGCAATAATTCCGTTGGTCGATGCATATTATTGGCAAACCTTTGACACCTGTCGCATTTGGATACGAAGTTCTCGACCTCTTCTTCCATCTTAGGCCAATAGTATCCAGCTCTGATTAGGGTTTTCACTAAGGATCTCGCCCCTAAGTGATTTCCACAGTGTCCTTCGTGGACTTCTTTCATCACAAACTCCGTTTGGTTAGGTCCGAGGCATTTTGCTAGGGGCCCTCCGAACATCTTGCGATATAATGAGTTGCGAATGAGGCAGTACCGTGCAGCTTTGCGGCGAAGTGCTTGAGCTGTTTTCTTGTCTTCAGGTACGGTGCCATTCTGCAAAAAATTTAGGATTTCGTTTCTCCAATCCCAGGTTAAATTGTTGAAAGTTACCTCATTTATATCCTGATCGATCGCTGAATGGAGTAGATGAACGACAATTGCATTGTCTTTGTTTGTTACTTCTGTGACTGCTGCGAGGTTAGCTAATGCATCTGCTTCTGCATTTTCCTCTCGAGGTATTTATACTACCTTCCATGTTTTGAATTGTCTCACGAGCTCTCGTGCCTTTTCCAGATATTGTTGCATCCGAGTCCCTCGAGCGATGTAAGTCCCCTGCATCTGATTTACTACTAGTTGAGAGTCATTTTTTATAAAGAATTGCTCGATTGAAAGCTCTCGTGCGAGTTCTAGTCCTGCAATAACAGCTTCGTACTCTGCTTCATTGTTAGTTATAGGATAACATTTGATAGTCTGTCGTGTCTTTTCACCCGTGGGTGATATTAAGACTATGCCTAAGTCGGCACATTTTATATTGGAAGAACCATCGGTAAAAAGGGTCCATAGACCCGGATTAACTCCGTTGAAGAGTTGTAACTCTTTTTCCACTTCAGGGACAATGTTATTACTAAAGTCAGCGACAAAATCAGCTAAGATTTGAGACTTGATTGCAGTCCTAGGCCGATATATTATTTCATGCTCACTTAATTCTATGGCCCACTTGGCAATCTCCTGATACTTCTTGTTTATGTAGTATGTTTCTTAATGGATACGAGGTCACAACTGTAATTGGATGACATTGAAAATATGGCCTTAATTTTCTAGATGCCATGATTAGAGCTAAGGCTAAATTTTCTAGATGTGGATATCTAGTTTCAGCATCCAGTAATGTCTTGCTTACATAATAAATAGGAGATTGTTTACCTTTATTCCCCCTTATCAATACTGCACTTACAGTATTTTCTGATACAGCAAGGTAGACGTATAGCCGCTCCCCCTCCTTCGGCTTTGACAACAACGGAGGTTTTGATAGGTAAGCCTTTAGGTCTTTGAGAGCATGTTGACATTCTTCAGTCCATTCGAACCGGTTTTGCTTTTTGAGAACTGCAAAGAATTTGANACTGCGTAAAATGTCAAATATAAGAGAGGTGTTGGAAATGGTTTTTTTCCCGTGTTGATTTTACCAGCATGTCATCAATGTAAACTTCCATTATTTTTCCTAGATGTTCCTGGAACATCTTGGTCACTAGCCTTTGATATGTGGCTCCAGTATTTTTTAAGCCAAAAGGCATGACTTTATAATAATAAGTCTCCCTGCTTGTAATAAAGGAGGTTTTTTCCTCGTCTGAGGGATCCATTTTAATCTGGTTATAACCAGAATACGCATCTAGAAAGCTTAACGATTCATGACCTGCGGTGGCATCAATCATTTGATCTATATGTGGTAATGGGAATGAATCTTTGGGGCATGCTTTATTTAAGTCAGTATAATCTACGCATACTCTCCATTTTCCATTCTTTTTAGGTACTACCACAGTGTTAGCTAGCCAGTTAGGGTACGTTACCTCTCGTATTGAACCAATCTTTAAGAGTTTCCGTACCTCTTCGTCAATCACTTGGTTCTTGAATGGTCCTTGCTTTCTTTTCTTCTATTTAACAGGTACGAAGGATGGATCTTCATTTAGTTTATGATTCATCACCTCTAGTGGGATACCTGTCATATTTGAATGGGACCACGCAAAACAATCTGCGTTAGCCTTTAAATAATCAATTAACTTACCTCTTCGACCGGGGCTCAACCTCGTGCCTATGTACACTTTCTGTTTAGGCTTTCATTCAGACAATGGAACAGCTTCGAGCTCTTTCATAGTTGTTTTGCTGTGCTCGTTTTCCTCTGGTTCATGAATGACGTCCGGTCTGGAATCTTTATCCGTGTGGTCCAATGCCTCTTCCGTGGTGACTTGATTCACTTTCTCGTAAGTATTTTCTTTCGTACCTGTTTCAGCAGTAATACCTTCCGTCCCTATTTGGGTAGTAATTTATTCCATTCCTGTTTGGGCGATGTCACCTTCTTGGGAGACTTCCTTATCCCTTGATTATTTCACCTCTACTTTTTTGTTGTAGTGTACCAAGGAATTTATATTTCTCGCGGTTTGCTGATCGCCTCTAATTTGCTGAATCCCCCATTCAGAGGGGAATTTAATTACCTGATGCAAGGTGGAGGGTATTTCTTTCATGTCGTGGATCCATGGCCTTCCCACGATTACGTTATAAGCCATGTCAGTATCGATGACTTGGAACCTGGTACTTTTGATCACTCCCTCAGCATAAGTGCTAAGTTCAATTTCTCCTTTTGTTATAACCGTAGAGTTATCAAACCCTGATATGGCTCGTGCCCTTGGGATTACTTGATTCCCCAATGGAATTTCTTCCACGACTCTTAACAAAATGATATTGACTGAACTACCTGGATCAATCAACACTCTTTTTACGTTAGTGTCATGAATAAGTAAAGATATTACCAGAGCATCGTTGTGAGGAAGCATTAATCCGCCGATATCTGCATCATCGAAGGTTATATCGTCTGCTTCCAGATTTTTACGAACCCGCTTTCCGTGTGTAATTGTGAACTTCGTGGTCATTTTGCAGACCACTCCGTTTACTTCTTCACCTCCGTGTATCACGTTGACGGTTCGTTTTTGGGATGGAGGTTATGGGTGCTTATGCCTGTTCTTCATGTATGCCTGTTTACCTTTTTCACTGAACAATTCTGTCAAATAGCCCTGTTTCAATAATTGTTCTACCTCACCTTGCAAAAATTTGCAATCTGCAGTTCTGTGTCCATGATCATTATGGAATTCACACCAGAGATCTGGGTTCCTCTTATTCGGATTCGACCTCATCTCTTTGGGCCATCGAACCTTATCACCCAAATTTCTTAACACTGAAATTAGTTCAGAGGTACTTACATTAAAGTATGATCCCCAATTCGCGCATTACCTCTAGGTCGTTGATCTTGATCCCTTATGGATCTAGATGAGGACGAGCCTGCATCTCTGCTTGGTGGTCCATAATCTGACCTGGTGTTTTCGAACCTAGGACGAGTTTCACGTCCCGATGGTCCCAAGTAAGGATCGTACCTATTTTTACCTGATCTCCTGTCTGATTTTGAACGTCTGGATCAGGTATAATATTCCTCTTTCGGACGAGCAATGGTATCTTCTTCTATTCGAAGTTTATTACTATACCTATTATAAACATCGTTCCACGTTGTAGCTGGGAATTCTCTCAAGCTTTCCTTGAGTCCTCTCGTGGCTTCTGAACTTTTGTCATTTAGATTACTTGCGAATGTCATGGCTGCCCAATTATCAGGCACCCTTGGTAGTTGCATTCTTTCTCGTTGAAACCTATCTACAAATTCACGAAGTAGTTCCGAGTCTCCTTGTTTTATTTTAAAGATATCCTCCATCCTTTTCTCGACTTTTTGCGCACCAGAGTGTGCCTTTATGAAAGAATCTGCAAGCTCAGGAAAAGAATCAATAGAGTTTTCAGGGAGAAGATAATACCAGGTTAGCGCCCCTTTGGTAAGTGTTTATCCAAATTTTTTAACTAGGACCGACTCAATTTCTTGTTTTGTTAAGTCGTTGCCCTTCACTCCGGTGGTAAAAGCAGTTACATGGTCGCATGGGTCGATTTTCCTGTCATATTTAGGTATGTCAGGCATTTTAAACTTCTTTGGAATGGGTACGGTTGTTGCGCTTGGTTTCCAAGGTTATTGAGAATATCTATCAACGTCAATGCCTTTGATGACAGGTGGTACTCTAGGAATTTGTTCGATTCGGTCGCTTTGTTCCTTCACCTGTTTCTGCAAAGTTAGTAATAAAGTATGTAATTCAGAGTTATTAGACATACCTGGTCTCGCTTCAAGAGATTCATTAGGAGTATCTCCCCTTCCTGAGTTTGCCAACCCAGATTGAGAATTTTCCATGGTGATGGTATTATTGGGGGGTGGTGTCGGTGGTTCAGGTAACGCTGCCGGTAATCCCCTCGCAAATTCTTGCAAAGCTTGGCTCACATACTCTGCAATCATTTGCTTTACCCGATCTTGTTCCACCGTTTGATCATTATTATCATTGTTGTTATTGGATCTTTTTGGGGATTGTTCCCTTGAACCACGTGGGGTTCCTGAAGACGATGGAACTGGGGTTCCATTATTTTGCTGGTTGTTGTCGTTGGAGTTCGACATAGTTCAGAGGATATCGCTTGAAAAGCAAACAAAGATCATCAGATTCCCGGTAACGGAACCAATTTCTTTAACCAAAGAATTAGATCATTTGACCAAAGTTATTTTTAGGATGAACACGGGTTTCTGATAACCAAGGCAAGATTGATTGTAAGTAAAAAAGAAAAATCAATGAGATGTACGAAAAGTAAAGTGTATTGCAATAGTAGTTCGGATGTCCCTTTACAGGTTATATCCCTTATATAGGGAATTTCCTAATATAACGTCTGCTTTTTTCAGTGATTGAGCATTAATAACTAATTATGACATTAATGTAACGTTATAATGAGTAACCATAACTGTTGCGTGAATGTTGTGTAACGTGTGGATCACTAATTGAAGATCTCTGAATCTGCCCTTTGTTCCGCCCAGATACATTTTGACTGTGTCTCTTCATCTTCTCAATTAGGTTGAGACTTCCGTAGCTAATTAACCCGTGGGGTGTGATTTGCCGTGCCTCTTTGCCTCATACCTCTTCATAGAGTCCCGTCCAGCTGTCGTGTCTTCATTGCTCCACGTAGACTGCTGAGTCATCAAGATTTATTACACGTGTGAAGCTCTTTTTTACCAATACATATACTAATTAGGATCTTCACAAGTGATCTATCCCTAAAAGAACCCAACCCTGTGTTCCTAGTATTAATTCTTCTATTTTCTATTCATTCATCACTAATAATGCATGACATAGATTAATCGATATAGGTCGAGACGTTTTGTTTTTACTATTAATAGATATAGGTCAAACATTTTGTTTTTAATATTCAATGATGCATCTAAGTAAGCTATAAGTCGATGAATCAATTTACAAATAGATATATTTGATGATAAATTATATATACTAATTAGGATCTTCACAAGTGATCTATCCCTAAAAGAACCCGACCCTATGTTCCTAGTATTAACTTTTATTTTTCATTCATTCATCACTAATAAGCATGACATAGATTAATCGATATAGGTCGAGACATTTTGTTTTTACTATTAATAGATATAGGTCAAACGTTTTGTTTTTAATGTTCAACGATGCATCTAAGTAAGTTATAAGTCGATGAATCAATTTACAAATAGATATATTTGATGATAAATTATATATACTAATTAGGATCTTCACAAGTGACTCTCTCTCTCTCTCTCTCTCTCTCTCTCTCTCTATATATATATATATATATATATATATATATATAAACTACGCTTCGTTGTACTACTTTAACTACATATATAACATGTTATAGTATATGTTACAGTATATGTTAGTGTATTCATTATTTGTATTATAAAAGTGTTGATGGATTACATTTATATTATTTAGATAGTAAATATAAAAGTTATTCATATTTTGACCAGTGTTGACCTAATAACCGACCAACTTTGGTCGGTTATTTTCCAGAAATTAAAATATACCGACCAAAGTTGGTCGGTAAATTTAAATAACATTTCTTTAAATTTTATAACATATTTTAAATAATAATATAACTATTAAAATTTTAAAAATTGGGTCCACATTACCGACCAAAGTTGGTCGGTAAATTTAAATAACATTTCTTTAAATTTTATAACATATTTTAAATAATAATATAACTATTAAAATTTTAAAAATTGGGTCCACATTACCGACCAAAGTTGGTCGGTAATGTGAAAGTTTCTTTGACTAAGCAAGTCTAACTAGCTCAGTCAACTTGTTGACCAACTTACCGACTAAATTTGGTCGGTATTTTTTTAAAATAAATGTAAAATATTTTTTTTCTAGTTTTCGTCCTAGCTGGACGGTTTTTGGTCACTTTTTTTTACCGACCAACGTTGGTCGGAAAATTTTGGTCGGTTTTTTGCGTATTTCTAGTAGCGTTTGGCAAAACTCTCAAGACATTTATTACTATTTTAAAAGTGGTGATCAAAGGAACATGAAAGATATCTAGAATAGAGATTCATCCCACTATTCTATGGTAGTGTGAACCTAATTAAGCAAAAGACAAGAGAAATATAAATCATATGAATGAAAGATATCTATCAAGTTGGGACTCAAGAATTGAGCTAATAGAAAAGAGTATCCGGCAAGAGAAATTCATACGAGAGGAAAGATATGCAATACCTAGTGGCTTGCTACTGAAGATCGATGGAGTACCTTGTTGCTTGCTACTCAAGATGCTAGAACTAATTTAGTTTTGATATGAGTGGTAGAATATGTTTAGAAGTTGGGACTTTGAATATTAATTATAGGAAATTTTACCTCCTATAACAAAGGTATACACCCGATTTAGTGTAATCAAAATTATTTTCTATAGCTACCTTTTATATTTTATAACAAAATAAAAATTTATGGTATATACTATCATTGAGGCATGAAATAAGCTATCTACAGGTTGACCATGACAACAACTGTCTACTTTGTTTGGCAAGAGAGAAACCTGATGGTATTTCAGAACAAGAGCAGAACAACTAATACAATTATCAAATTGATAATAGAAGAAATCTTCGTCAGATGAAGCATGTGCAAGAAGTTGAACAAGAATTTAATTAGACTGAATTAATATCCTACATAGGAAAATGTTATTGAGTAGGATGAGGAATTGTGGTGCATGAGTTGTTGATGTAGTGCACAACTGGGGTTGCCTAGTTGTGTTGCTTTTTTTTTTTTTTTTTTGTTTT
>ML381941.1:22418-84439 GCA_005239525.1 Nicotiana knightiana
GAGAAACATGGGGAAAAGGGGTGAGGAGAGTAGCATAAAAAAAATATTTTCTATTATCTAACCAAACACTAGAAAATATTTTCCGAAAAAAGTTTTCCACTCACTAACCAAACAAGGGAAAATAAGTGATAAAATCACTCATTTTCCATGAAAATATAAAAAATATTTTTCTTCGTACCAAACACACCCTTAATCATAAGAGTATTTAAATAAGATACCTTTTACCTCTCTCTTAAATGTCATACTTAATTAACATTCTACTAACTAGAGCAATAGTGCTAGTTTGAAAAAAGAGTAGTGTTCCCTTTGTTCCAAATTAGTTGTCATATTTTGTTTCTCGAGAGTTAATTTGATCTATTTTTTAAGTTGAATTGAATTACATAAACTCAATACTTTAAAATTAAAATTTAGATATTCAAAATTATACGAAATGTACTACAAGTTATAATTTTTTCATATGTGAATCAAAAATAACAACAAAACTCAATGTAATTCCGTAAGTGAAGTTTGGAGAGGGTAATGAGTATATAGCCTACTCCTATCTTGTGCACGTAGAAAGGTTACTTCCGATATATTCTCGGCTCAAAACAAACATGCAAAATTACAACAGTGTAGGAAAAAAATGCAGTAATGTAAAAGTCGGGAATACAGTAATAATAACAAGATAATAGAAAAGCCAAAATACACGCAACACGATAAGAAAATATATTTAAAAATATTATTCAAAGTTCACAAAATTTAATTTTCGAGAAGCGAAATATGACAATAATTTGGGAATGGGAGAGTGATTTTTTAATCTAAGATATCCAATATATTAAAACAGAGGTGTGATGAATGATTTCCTTGTACTTAATACAGTGCTTGATACACTTTTCACATTTATTGAAGGCCTATATTTTAACAGTTGGAATATAGTGTTGGTTTTCTATGTATAGATACTTTCCAAGCTATATCATATTATAGAAATGTAATATATATACTTATTAATTAACATAACGTAATGTATAGTAATGATTCTAATATTAATAAGTACAAATTTGCGAACAAATATATGTGAAATGTCCATAATGAGACAATTTATTGGTCAAGATATCACAATTTGATTAACAAATTCGAATCCAATAACAAAGAATTATTAGAGATTAATACCAGTTTTGACTAAAAGAATGTAAGAATGAAGGGATATTTTGTGTGTGAACAGCCATTTAATTATATCCTTTTTTCAGGCACATGAAATGGATTGAGGCTAGATTTGTCCAGGCAATTCATTAAAGCCCAACCCAACTTGTTTAGCAAATTTGAGCAAAGATTACAGTGGAGAAACTTTCCTTTTATGGAAACCAGACATTCCCTTTTGGACCCTTTCAAAACCCAAAACAACTACTCTTGAAATGTCCGAGAGATTTTTTCTTTCCTATATAATATTTGAAATTTATTTATTAAAATTATTTAAATTTTATATATTATTCGTTTTAAATAAAAAAATTTATAATTTATATATAATTCGTTAGGAGTGCTTTCAATAACGTTTACCTTTTTACTTTTTTTCTCCTCTCATCTTTTTTTGTTTTTCTGCCGCCTCTCTCAATGTACAATTCACTATTAGTATATCATTTTTTTTTCTTTAATATTAATTAGTAATTTCCTAAATGCCTTACTATATCCCTAACCTTCTCTGTAACTTCACTCCCTTTTTTTATACACGATTTCTTTCAAAATCAGAATTCGAAATCTTAATGATAAATTCGAAAAACGTCGAGATCGACTAAGTGTATTAATTTAATAGGTAAGTGAATCTTTGCTAATAATATCCTTTATTTGCAATATAACTCTGACGATGATAAATTTGTACGAAAATTATTTTTAATTTAATCTACAGCAACGTATAAAGTAAAAATAAATTTTATATAACTAATTATATAGTATAAAACTTATTTGTAACTTATCTGCAACTTTCATACATTACTTTTACCTAGTTAAATACAACTATAATATCTTACAACTTAAATATAATTTTTATATAAATTTTATACAATATGTCTTTTGTATGTATTTTGTATATGATTTGTATATATTTTGTACGTGGTGTGTTCTTTTTCCTCTCTGAAATTTCAATTAAAATTTCATCTCTTAATATAATTTTGCTACATATCAACAACTTATATAAAAAGATTGTATTTATAATTTAAATACACATTTCATATAACGATTCATACATTATACAACCTACTACTTCTTCTTCTCCTTCTTTCAATCAAAAATTCAACCAAACCTAAATCTAATCTTCACCAAACACCCTCAAAATTGAAATATAAACTCCAAAAAATCTTTTCAATCGTTTGCAACAAAACTCAATCTAAACAAATAATAGCTTTTAAAAACTTAAATTCAAATTCAAAGCTTCAAAATTTATTGATTGATAATTTTAATTCAAACATCAATTGTGCAACTTGAAATTAAATCACTTGTTACTTTTCTATACCATGTATCAAATAACGTGTAATATTTGAAACTGGAGAAAATATTGTCGGAAGATATTGAAATGCGAACCACTAAGAAAAATTGTGCAACATAATGGAAATAACTAATATTCCTGAAATGAAATAACTGATTGGAGAAATAATGGAGAGAGAGAAAGAGAAAGCATATGGGGAAGTAACTGATATTTTTTATTCAATTCTTAATATAAAGGGATATTCATTTAAAACTAATTTATATATAATTAATAAATTACATATGACCATATAATTAAAATTAAAACTTAATTAAAAAAGGTAAATAAGTTTTCTATACAGTATAAATAAGTAAAAATCTCTTTACATAACTACAAAGTAACAAAAAGACTTGGTTCCAAGTGACCCAGAAGGGTATGATAAAGAGGGAAAATAAAACAAAGTTAAAAATCTCTTCATCCTTAACCAGATATTTAAAGGTTCGAAATTTAAGAAGAGAGAACTTTACCCCTTAATGGACCTATTCGACATGAATCTAAATTAGGTGAAAATAGCACGGGCTAGTTTTCGGATTGATAATTAAAAAATAGCCAACATTTGTAAAGTCATTAAAAAATAGTCATTATTTTACCGAAACAGGAAAAATTACAACATAATATATGGGATTATGGAGCTCCTGCGTATAAACTTCCAGCATATTATATTGGAACTCCTGCACACGGAAAGTTTCAGTATAACATGCTGGATTATGTAACTCCTCCATATAAACTTACAACATATTAGAAATTCAACACATTATGAAATTTCAGCATATTATGGTGGGGAAAATCATATATAAAAAATTCGAACTCTAACATATTATGTTGGAATACTTTCGAATTTTTAGGAGTATTTTTGTTCAAATTTTATCTTTACATGAAAAAAATGACTAAATTTCAATTACTTTTTAAAACTGTAAGTATTTTTTAATTACTAATTATAAATCTGATTATTTTTTATTTTCTTACTCTTAAATTAGTCGAGTCAGTAAATTTCGAATATCAATTGATGAGACGGAGAAAAAACTAAATTGAGAGGTGAAGGGTGACTGATCCAATAGAGTCATCAAGATCTTTATTTTCATATGCCAATGGATTTTGCCTTTCAAAATTGGCCCACCTTAGCATCAACAAACTATGAGTGAGTAATAGGAAACAAAACAAAAATGTGTATGGAAGAGGGGCCTAAGGCAGGCAGAAAGCCACATTCAATGGACCCCACTTTTAATGACACCATCTGTTTTGGTATTTATGGTGTCAAGATTTTGTTAGATATGCAAGATATACAAGGCAACAAGTATACCAATATTGCATCTATGCACAAGATTCTCTTTAATTACTAGCTACGCAATATTCTCATATTCTAAGTTTTTAATTACTCACACCCTTCAATCCTTTACTCACAGCTATGGTGTATATGGATCGGATCGATTATATTTTTATTAAAATCAAATTAAATCAATTATATTGGTTTGATTAGTTCGGTTTTATCGAGTTTTTTAGATTTTTAGGGTTTTTGTTATATGAATTTTATTTCAATCTTACTTTGTTTAAGTTATAGATAAATTTTTGATAAGTAAATATATGTTAAGTAAATATTTAAAACATATTATCATATTCTAATGAGAGAATTTTTTTAGTAACAGATGATAGTTGTTTTCTTAGTCGTCTAATAATAATTTTATCTAAGGGTCGTTTGGTAGGAGGTATTAAAAAAAATAATGCAAGCATTAGCTCTATGTATTACTAATACCTTGTTTGGTATATTTTTTTCAACATGTGTATCAGTTATACATCATACTTGGCATTATCCTATGCATAAGAATACCTAGAAAACCATGACATTAGTAATACCAAGGCTTTAATGCATGCATTAACATGGTTAAAGACAAATTTGTCCTTACAGTCCCTTAAACGTAGAGAATATGGAGGGCATTTTTGTAAGCAACTATTATTCTTAAAAATTATGCAATGCGTTATAATTTTAACACACCACACCAAACAGTAGATAAGAAATAATATCTGCATAACGAATGCTTGCATTACTAACCCATGCATTACTAATACACCTTATTCCGCACTATTCTTATACATCTTACCAAACGACCTCTTAATGTATACTTTCAAGGTTAACACATGAGAGGATCCAAATATTTCAACATTTTTTAAAGACAATTTAATATAAAGTCTTTATATATATATATATATATATATATATATAGAATGAGAGAGAGAGAGAGAGAGATAGATAGATAGATAAATATAAAATTATATATTTATATGTCGGTTTTGTTCAGGTTTTTTACTCAATACCAAATCAAATCAAACCAAACCTAGTCGGAATTTTTAAATCGATTTGGTACGGTTTCCGATTCGGTTTGAACATCCCTACTCACAACTGCTCCACCAATCGTAGCAATCTTTGAAGTATGCATAAGTTGATCCCAATACCATAATTAAGCATCGATACGCGCCTCTTAAGTCGACAACGCTAGACCTAGAGGGTTCAAACTTAGCAGCAAACAAAGTCAGGGCAAGCGTTTGCCCCAACCTCTATAGAACGAGGTATTGTACCCAATTTTTTTGGACAAGTAAATATACTTTTTTTACTAACAATAAAAAAAAGCACTTAAAACTTTCATTTCTTGGTGTTTGGACTGAAAATATCTCTCGATGAGAGTTTATAAAGGCCATAATTGTGTTGTCGATGTGACAACTAATACTTTCACAAAAAAGAAAACAATATAGTTAGATTTTTTCAAGAACAAATTACGCAACATATCAAACATATATACGATATTCGTGACCAAAAGCAAAACTCATACCTATCATAAAGCATAGTATAATTGGGCCAAAAGCACAATTCATCCCTATCATAAAGCACACTAATATCGTAATATATTATTGAGGAATTTTCATAATGCACTAAAGCTTAAAAGCCTAGCAACTATAGTTTGCATAGTTATCATTCGTAGCTACTGTTCAATTGTTACCAACTTCAAATATTCAAAGAATACAACTTATGTTAACTGTACAACCTGTATTAGCCGTAACCAACGCAAAATACATGGATGTATACAAAAGATACAATTTGTATCGTAACCAGGGCGAATACAGAAAAATAAAATGCTCTTGTTGAGAGTCAAACTGAAGACCTAACCAACTGAGCTGCGAGAGCTTGCTACTCTCTTATTTCAGTTCAAAATAATTATTTTTTTGCTTCATGTATTTACTATAAAATTTAAATATAACTACGAATGGTAAATTTACTTAAACTATAGCTATTAATAGTAAATACAGTATATATGTTTGACGTGTAAATATTTTATGTTGTTTTCTTTCTGGAAACGATAGATTATAGAACATGTATCAAATGAGATGGGATACAAGAGGTAGAATGATTTTTGGTTCAGCCTTTATTACTATATCTATCTTAAAAGGTGAACTATCTTAAAAGCTATCAGAAAAATTATTCCACTATTTCGAATCGATTTTCTCTTTTCCAATCGCTTCATGGAACTGATTTTTCAAATGTATAGTTTGGAATCTCCCAATACTTCTTTGGAACATCAATTTGAGAAACTTCAAAAGAGGAATATAAAATGAATTGAATAAATAAATGAGGCGGGCATTTTTGTTCATTAAGGGAAAAGTAAGAATACAACGTCATCAAGTACAACAACCTCACAAAAAGATGGGGGAAAAAAATGACTACTCTCCAAATAAATTTTGTGATATTAATATGCCAGCTCTTGGTCCCGTAGCTCAGTTGGTTAGAGCGTTGGTCTTATGAGCCGAAGGTCGCGGGTTCGAGCCCCGCCGGGACCAATTCCCTAGAAATAAGTTGTTTTTGTCTTTCGCTTTTACCTTTCTTCATTGAGGTTACGTACTTTAGTTCTTTTTGTTTTCCTTTGAGTTAAAATTTAAATTATATCTTTTGTCCAAAGATGCAATTCATTTAAAAGTTAATTCCACACCTATAGATCAATAATATTTTTTTTTATAGATACTCAACTAAGGAAACCTTGAGCAAAAAAATTAATTGCATAGACAAATATCTTTATAGCTAATCAACATAAGAATTTGGAAGAAATAAACCAAGGTAAATTAATTGACAATTCAAGAAATTATAGGCAAAGACCTGCTCCTGCACTGATTCGGGATCGGGTTCTATATCGATGTGCAATCTATTTCTCAAATTGACTAATTTGTGACTTAATAGCCTTCGTGTAGCGCACGTTCCTCGTATTATGAGAATAAACTTATAAAAATAATATATATATATATATATATAAATTAACAAAAAATTATAAGTCACAAAATGATAATTATGTTAATCATGTTTATAGTTTGATCCACTCTAAATGTTTTCCTTCAATTTGTAGTTTCATTGTATAAAAATGTTATAGGAGTAACATTTAATTGAAAGGTAAAACTATATTTTGTGTCCACCTGTCTTGCAAGTTCTAAAATTATACTCCTTATGTATCATATTATCTGCTATGTTTTTCTTTTACACGCACTTAAGAAATATTAATTAGGAAAGGGATTAGACTACTTTACTCTTATTTATATCTTAAAATAAATCTCTCTTCATTGAATATTTATTCTATTTATTATCTCCATCTTCAAGAACAATTAATACTAAGGGTAGAAAAAGAGAAAAATAATCAATTTCGTCTTAAACTTTTAAAATGATAAATAATTTAAAATAACCATTTATAGCAACTTCCATACTTTTATTATAACCATGCTTTAGTGCAATTTCAATTATAAGGCATAAAAATTTGCAGAAATCTATTGATTACTCTTATTTCATTAAAACACACACGTTAATTTACTCCTTTTTTTACACGTAATATATATATAATCTAAGTTGGTTTTAAAGCCCTAAATTTAGGACTTATTACCTTTTTCAAATAGTGAAAGATTTAATAATCAAAATTTAGTAAATTTTAAAGTTCATGAATAATTAAATGCTCTGAAATCTTTACCTAAATTGTTTATAAAAAAATAATGAAATGTTTGCCTAAAATATCTATAAGAATTAATCGGTTAAGTTTTTTTGGTTCTCCTCGAAAGTTTCCTAACTCCTAAAACCTAAAAAGAGTTCAAAGTGTTGTTAAGGACTTTATTTTAGACGATTTTACAAATCAATGTGATTTTTATGTATTATTATTTGGGTAAAAATCACTTGCATCCTCAACTTTGTTTTGAAAATCATTTTTATGTATTAAAAATCTTATTTTACCCTCTAAATTATGAAACATTTCTTCTTCTTCTTCTTCTTCTTCTTTTAAATATTTTAAGATTATAATTTTTTTTGTTTAATCTATGTCATGGATTTACTTGTGAAACAAATAAATTTATTTATGAAATGACAATTTAAAAAAAGGAATCAAGAATATAAATTCGTGGCAATAATGAAAAAAATTAGCAAAGTAAAATAGAAATAATTTGCTCATATCATACTTTTATCTGTAGCATACTTAACTAAAAAATCTATTTAACAAAATTTTTACATAATTTGATTGATTTTAAACTA
Source organism: Nicotiana knightiana (assembly GCA_005239525.1). Classification (NCBI taxonomy): domain Eukaryota; kingdom Viridiplantae; phylum Streptophyta; class Magnoliopsida; order Solanales; family Solanaceae; genus Nicotiana; species Nicotiana knightiana. The sequence goes on from ML381941.1 coordinate 30,455, forward strand.
CAATTTAGGAAGTATTTTATTAATGACAATTAAAACTCAAGAATCTGCATATGCAATCGAGAATAAGAGAGATTGTAGAACTTAATGGTATACTTTATGCACATAATATTTAAAACAAGTCCATAAAGGGACTATTCTCTTTGTGATTTTAATAAACTTAAATTAAATATTATAGTGAAAGTATAAAAAATTATAGGCAAATCGCATTGGTAAATAGAACAAGATATCATATAATAATCTTAAAATAATATTATCTATAGGGATATCAGGGCAATATAGTCATTACATAGGCCGTGGGGATGAGAACATCTATTGTTCAAAGTTGGAGGGTGAGTTTGATTTTAAAAGAAAGTAGGAGGATATATATATGATTTTTATATCATATATAAAGTAATGGAAACAACATATTTTGCATATAACAATTTTGACCATGACCATAATGGTATAAGTTTCTCCTTGGAAAAAATATTCACCATTAGGATGTTGATGAATATGTGCTAGTTCAAAATTAATTTAGAGCTCTGGAAGAGTCAATTCTAAAATTTTGAAAAATAAAATTAATTTTCAATAAGGTATTGTGTAGTAAGCCTCACAGAAACTTATTGAGTTTCTAAAATATTCGCGAAAGAAGTTGGTTATATTGAGACTATAAATAAAATAAAATTTTAATATATTTTATTACTACAACCTATAGCGAGATAATACGTATGTGAAAAGTTACCCGCTTTATTCTCCAGTTTGTACTACATAAATAAAAAAAGCCATAATAAAGTTAAAGTTTATTAATATAAAAATCCATATTATAATAAATTTGAAGTTTATTGATAATAGCACACGTCATGGTGTAAACCTGAAGCTTATCAATATTGATAATTTATCTAATTGGCATAATTGGTTTAGCCATGCTAATTAAAGTGTGATGTACAAATATAAAAGAAAATCAATATGAATAAATATTAAAGAACTACAAAGTTCTTTACGAATGCTCTTACGTTGCTTGTTCTCATCAATTAATAGATCAAGTGAAATTGGGATTGAATCCCATGATGTTGGAAATATCAAAGGTGGATATATGCCAATTCACCTGCCATGTATACCACATAAGATGCATCTATGAGATGGTTACATGCGCAATTATTATTAACCCGTAACCTGATATTTGCTAGGTAACTTGCTCAATAATATAATTTAAAGCATAATTTTCAGATTTTCTATTCAAGACAGTTCATCTTAATAAGTTGGTTTCCATCACAGTTGGTTTAGTGAAATAATTTATTGAATGCCTCCACTTAATAGCTAAACTATTGCTTATAAGAACAAAATTATCTTCATCAGTTTAATATACGTTATATATGAAAATATCTTACATTCTCCCATCATAAGTGGTTCAGGGTCAGGAACCAAATAATTCCATTATACGTGATAAACAATTGAGAAAATATTACGTGGAATGAATTATCATTTGTACATCTAGATCCTCGAATAAGATAATATGAACTTGAAGTTCATAAAAAGATAATTCGCCTGCAACGTACTGTAAAGAATGCCACTCGCATTTGTTGACCCAAAGAAAGTAACTATATTCTCACTGCAAATGCTCCTATTAGAATAAGTTCTAAAAGGACAAAGTCTATGTTACGCATGAGCAAATGATCATAACAAGGAGGCAAGTGATTAGAAGATCGCATGATGTAACACTTCATAAAATTTCAAGAGAGGTTCAGGTACATAAAAATATGAATAAAAATATCTCTATGTTATGTCCTTAGAAAAAAAGAAGAGGTTAAAACCGATATAAATGTTTGTCAACTACTAATGATAACGCTAAATATATATGAGGATCTTAAGTCTGAAGAAACAATTTAAGTAGAATTAGTTTCATATGAAAAATAAGTAGTTTTGAGCATGCAGTTCAAACCCTTGAAAATATAAAATCAATGGTGTGGCAATCACTTTTATCTATCTTATATGTCTAGCATGACATGAAAAATTGATATGCATCTAAAGTCGCTACTATAAAATGTAAAATTTTTGACCACCAAATCAGTCGAAAATTAGTCGAAAATCTATTATTTCGTACGATTTTCGACGATTTCAAGTGGTCGGAAAAATGATGGTCGTAAAATATTTTCAATGGAATCGGTCGCAAACTTCTGACCATTTTGGCCGCAATAGGGAAATGTGCAGTTGACCGGATAAAATTAAGATTTGCGACTGTTTGGGTAGGTAATTTTGCGGCCGAATCAGTCGCACAGTTAATAATAAAAATAATTATATAATTAATGTTCCGATCGATTTGGTCGGTAATTTAAATTATTATTTATTATTTTATTCAAAAGTTCCGATCGAATTAGTCGGAAATTAAGAAAATAATTAATTAAGTACTCTGTCCACTTTAGCTGCAAAACTAGGAATTTTCAGGTCCAGGTTTCGACCACTTTGGTCGGAAATCAATCACAAATTTTGGTATAATACAACAAAATTTTGTTGTATTTTAAGCCACTCTCCCTGCCAAATCAAACAACCAATATATAATAGCCAATGACACAAAATCTCTATCAATTGAACCAAAAACATCAAGTATGAAAACGTCATGATCCCAAATCCACTATAGGTCGTGATGTTGCTTAACGCCGCCGTCAGATAAGCCAACCGGTGATTTTACCAATTTGTTTAGTCATTTTATTACTTTCGAAATCACAAATTTTAATAAGAAAAGGAGATTTGCATGTCTAAATCCACGGGAACGTACAAGATTTGTAGTTTCTAAAAGTAAGAAAAGTCGATAATAATACACGAAACCATAAGCATCAACTAGTATAACCTCAAAATCCGGTGTCACAAGTACATTAACATTTTCTAAGGAGTACAATAATAATACAACACTTGTCCAGAATATAAATAAAACAGGATAAAATAAATAGTATGATGGAGACTCTATGGACTACGATGCGTGGCCTGGAATGCAGCTCGCATAAAGTCCCCTCAATAGGTGCGCTATACACCAATATGATCGCCAAATGAACCTGCCATATCTTGCACATTTAGTGCAGAAGTGCAGCATGAATACGAAAATAAACGCGTACCCAGTAAGCATCTAGCCTAATTCCGGAGAAGTAGTGACGAAGGGTCGACATCGACACTTACTAGAGGTCCAAATAAATAATACAATAATTCATAACAGATATGAAGTGCAAAGTGATAACGGAGTAAATCTGTAATCTACATAATCCTCCAAATATTTACTTCAAAGTATGAATTTCTCAATCTTGTATTCTACCTTCACGGCTAAGAAAAATGTCAAGTGCCAATATTAATGAATAAGGAATACCATAGAAAAATGCCGGGCATCAGCAGAAAGATAATCTCGTGAATGTTCGAACTACCAGCGATATAATGCGCGATTATGCCGAGGTCATTCGGCCCGATCCATAATAATGTGTACACTGCCGAGGGTCGAGCGCCACAAACCATAAATGCATCTATTATATTGCCGAGACGTTCGGCCAGCTCCACAAGAAAGTAAGGAAGTTATCCAATCACGAGACACATGCTTACAATATAGTAGATGAGTATAAGGTGAATAAAATCCTTTACCGTTTCTCAAATGACTAGCCGACAACTCAAGGTGATAAGGCTCGGCCTAACATATATGCATGTATTTCTAAATCAATAATTTTAATTAATTAATCTAGTACGATTGATTCAAGTATTTCAAATATTACATGGTAAAGTCCCAAGTCTACCCGGACATAAATATGCTTTAGCTACGTACAGAATATCGTCACCTCGTACGTACGTAGCATCCAAAACTATTAGCAGATAACAATTATATAACTTAGGGGGTAATTTTCCCTTCACAGGGTTAGACAGGAGACTTACCTCGCTTCGAAATTTCCTAACCGGCTCCAACGCTACTCTAACATTCAACTCCAAGCCAAACGTTCCGAAAATAGTCAAACAACGAGCAAATCAATTAAAATATACTCCAATGCTTACAATTTAACAATTTATAACAAATTCCAACTCCGCTCGAAAAGTCGATAAAATCAACCTCGGGCCTACTTGCCCGGAATCCAAAGATTTTCAAAGATAAACTTTACCCATAACACTACAAACTCAAATATATAATTTATTCCAATTTCCATGTCCAATTTCGGGTTAAAATCCAAGAATGCCAATTTTCTAGGTTTTCTACCAAAATTCTAAATTTCTACTCACTTCAATGTTCAAATCCACATATAAATCGTGTATTTAACTTGTAATAGGTGAGAATCACTTACCTTGACATAGATGAGAAAAACTTCCCTCCAAGAACTCCAAAAATCGTCCAACCAAATGAAAATGTGAAAGAAATGGGCTAGGTCTCGATTAAAAACACCTCCACTGCCCAGCGACTTTCGCATATGCGGCCAAATAGCCACTTCTGCGGCTCCGCACCTGCAGAAAAACCATCACAGGTGCGGCTCCAGCTCAAGCCACCAACCTCTGCTTTTGCAGCCCAAATAGCAGATATGCGATTCTGCTTCTGCGGACAACAAGCGCTTATGCGCTCAAGCACCTGCGTAACAAAGTCCGCTCTTGCGGCCCCAGTCCTTCTTGGCCAATTCCGCTTCTGCCATCTCCCACTCCGCAGGTGCAGTTCTGATTCTGCGGCAAAATGACCGCATCTGCGATCCCAGCACTGCCCAACAAAAATATGCTCCTGCACTACCTGGACGCTTTTACGGCGTCGCATCTGTGGCCCTTTTTCCGAAGGTGCGATTGCACCAGGTCCCATCTGCCTCAATACTTCTCCCAAGTCCAAACTCTATCTGTTTTCAATCAGATTCACACCCGAGGCCCCCGGGACCACATCCAAACATACCAACACATCCCAAAACGTGATGCGGACTTAGTCGAAGCCTCAAACCACGCCAAACAACATCAAAATTATGAATTAATAATTGAAACCTTTCTTTAAACTTTCAAACATTCAAATGTCGACGAAACCGTCCGAGCCATGCCAAAACATTACAAAATGATGCCAAACTTTGCGTACAAGTCGTGAATCACAATACGAACCCATTCCAAGGCTCGGAATCCCAAATGAACATCGATTACACCAAAGCTCATTTCAAACCAAACATATGAAATTCTTAAACCTTCAAAATGCCAACCTTCCATATTAAGAGCCGAAATGCTCCCGGGAGATCTGATGCGCAACCCGGGCATACGCCCAAGTCAGAAATCATCATCATACAAACCTATTAGAACCTTCAAATCCCGATTCCAAGGCCATTTACTCAAAAGTCAAACCTTAGTCAATTCTTCTAATTTAAAGCTTCCGTATTAGAATTTTCTTGCCAAGTTAACTCCGAACTTCTCGAAATTCAATTCCGACCACATGTACAAGTGATAAACATGAAGTGAAGTTGCTCAAGGCCTCAAAGCGCTAAACGACGCACTAGAGCTCAAAACTACCGGTCAGATCGTTACATTCTCTCCCACTTAAATATATGTTCTTCCTCGAATGTGCTACAGACTATTCCGGAGTTGTCCAAAATCACTATTAGCACCTCGTTCACCTACCCCTACCACCACAACCCAGTTGAGCCCGTTAGTTCAAGACAGAATGAAGATCCTCCCTTTTATTTAGTCAATAAGATTTAGAACCAAATTCCAACCTCCAAATTTCTCTACAAGACCTGATTCTAACATACGAACAAGGTATAAATCCTTACACACTGAAACCAACATGACCATGATCCTCCGCCAAAATCACACCATGTACCACTTAAGTCGCTTGACCATAACAATATCCTTTGATAACAATAGCTGCAATTTCCATGAATCTGATGCCCACAACACACGTCATGACGCATATAAGTCCTGTCCCAACTCTCGCAATACTGACACGATGGAGAGATGCGTAGAGACTAATAACCACCTGCCGAATCGACAAATTATGGAGTCTCTCCTCCTGACAAGGACCATTACTTCATTCTGAACTGAATAATAATATTTGCTCTTTAATTTACCCTACATAACTCTGATAGCACTGATCCTAGGTCCAATAACCTCGTCTCACCCAGTACAACTTGCTCAGGAAATAAGCCCACTCAGACATTGCTAAAAATCTCATATGACGCCCACAATGCGCCAACAAGCTACAAACTCGAATGCTATACATAAGGAAAAACAAACTCTAGAAAAGGACTACCCAACCCGCGTAACGAATAAAACGGCGGAATAGATGTTGTGAACCTACCTCAGGGATGAAAAATAAGGCACACAAAATAAGTGTAAGGAACTATGCTCAACATCTCGTTGTTGCGGTGTGCAACCCGATCCAACATGACACTGTTGCGACGTGTTACCCGATCCAAACCTGACAATGTTGCGGGGTGCAACCCATCCATACAACATGCTCGTGGCGGTATGCTACCCGATCCAAACAATATACCTGTGTTGGTGTGCCAACCAATCCGCACATAACAATCAAGAAGAAAACACACATCAAGATGTAACACTTATACTTACGAAATGCCCGAATATCGACCACAAACACGCCAAGTGCATAATACAAATCCTGAGGAGACGGATAGCGCCATACGCTACGAAACCCAAGCATAACTAAAGTGCGATATTTGATCTGTATCCCGAGATTCATCCTGCTCATATAACACCACAAGCTACACAGGACCTCAACACATGTGCGAATAATCAAGCCGTCTCACAACACACATGGCACAATGGAGATTACACAAAATAGATGACAATGAGAATAACATCCAATGCCCGACTCCTCCTCCGTAGGCAACGCTATGACAATAAACACATCCGACTTGACGTAGAGCACACATTCACATTAGACCCACCAACGGATCTCAAACCGATTCCGATCATATCATACTGGGCCAATAACCTTCTAAGGACCAACAATGGCCCCATTCATGACACACACGAGCAACCGTCCACTCTGCCCCAAATTCCCACAGCTCACAACCAAAGGGACGAAGCGTCTTCCACGCATAAACTCTCATATAACGATAATACCAGAAATCTCCATACTTGGTTTCAATCTTTAACAATCAACTGACTAACATGTCACACATATACAAATCTCCTGCGGGATATGCTCCCACGACCTTCCACACCAGGTAGCAAGGTCTACACCTCCATACCACCAACAATACTAATTTTGTAAATACAGCAAGAGTCCGCAAATCAATACACAAAGCCTCTTACACAGGACATCATTCTCAAGTGACACTAAAGAAAATGCCAGCTTACTATGAAAATCTGAATTCTCCCCTGCTCACCTGAGCTCGTGACATTCTTGTCAACACCAAACCGCAACCTTGATCCTTAACTTTCAAATTCCCAGACCGCTCACTGCACCTAGCATGCTGCTACGTGATAATACAAGTATTCACCATAACCCTTGAACTACTAGTAGAATAAACACTTCATTGGATAGAAACCTTTCACTTAGATCATTTCAGAAGAACTAATGCAATACACAACTGAATTCACAAATCATAGTAAATACAAACCTCAAGTCGCGATCTAAACTGCCATGAATCTTCCGGAATCCATTTACACCACACGGCCATTTGAATCAAATACCTCCCAAATCAATCAAGTCATGGTGGCTATCGAGCCTGCATATATAACCACAAACCACATGTATAACTTCACACATCGAAGGAACTGATCATTGCCACAATCATGCTGATTCAACCATTACTAACCGAACCAACTTCTTCCAATTCACTCTTGACTTGCCTGAGAAATAATAGTAGCTCCATTCAAGAATCATAACGAAACTCAACAACACTCCTCTCGAGTGACCCGCTTCGCGAGACCACATTATCTCAATACCCATACCTCCCTCATGCGCACAATAGTGTCTCCAACCGGTACACCCATTCCGAAAGACCTTCCGCGAATCCAAAACTATTTCTCCCATTTTTTTCAAATACTGCCTTGCAGACCCAATGATAACATAGAAAATTTCCCAAGTATCCTTCAAACTCTACTGCGAAAAAAATCCCTGTCTCCAGCCACATAACTAACCCATTAGAATCACTATTGAGCGTCACCCACTCTGACTTGGTCCCGAAACTCTAGTGCACTGTCAGCACATGAACACCCCCAGAAAAGCAACCAGATGCATTATTTTTCCTTGTACATCACATCAACCTGAAGCATAAACTCTGAGTCTTCCCAGAACCTGCACCTGAATCGATAAGGCAAAGTATAACACACATTCGTCAAGTTCCTTGCTCGAATTACCCTTGATGTTTTCTTTTCTTTGTCATAAACGATCCACCAATGCACCGATAATCAGAAACTGCACAAGCAGACAACCACGGGATCCAATCGTAGACGGTGGGCTCCCCCACTTAGCTTTAATCTATAATTATATAAACCTAGAACCCACAAAGATTTCTCCTTCTCAATTACCATGATCTCGCATCATTAACCCGCCAAATTTCTCGAAGTCTTTTGTTAAGCTTTTCATGAACATTCTAAATTATCAACCATAATAGCATATTTGACCTTCTGTCGGGTAGTAAGTAGAATTCTTCGTAGAAACTTTATCAAAATCATACAACAACTAACTTGCTCATAGGAGATAACCTACCTGTGGAAATTCCATACCGACATCTTCCAACAATGTTGTATTGGGTACAACTACCATGAAATCAGTAAGTCCTCCTGACCTCATGCTCGCCCGCTAACTGTAAAAGTCTGTTCATCCCCCATTAACATCAATTGATAGTCCGACAATATGTTTCCAAGCTCGAAGTCATGTTTCATCCCAACGATAATCAAGTTTTCACACCCTTCTTCGTTTCAAGCAAACTCATTTCTTCCATATTCAAGATTTCTCGGTACACTAGCCACCATCCCAAATAAAATTTGTAGACCTAGTCACTTTTCCACCATGATTCCCAAATCGTTCTAAACTTTTCTCAAGGCATGGGGCTATCCTACCACTAAATTCATATGCTAATCTGCTACTCTCACTTCGGTTAAACCATCTCCATTAAAAAACTTCTCGACCTCTGCTTTTCACACTTGACTTTCTAGTAATTTAACTAGTGCGAGACACCTCCCGCCATGTCCTTCCTCATACTTTGCTTCCCAAATGTTGCCTCAAATCAAATCCATACCAGTAGCACCTGAACTAATAAATTACTTCCAACTCCAAGCCTCCTCGAAGATCATCTCTCTCGAGCCATGAGCATTTAAAACACTGGTTTGATTCTGAAATTGCTACACACCGCCATCTCTGAAAACTGCTTCTTAGACACTATTTCACCACAACATGCCTCGAAGAAAATTCAGAGAGGACCATAACACCAGTGAAACTTAATGCGTTCAAACAAGGACGAAGACACCATGTCACAAAATGATTATTCCACCACGCTCTAAAATATCAAGTCTTGTTACTTCATCAACCAAGGTCTAAACATCCATAGTCCGATTGACTTTCCTTCGCTGGAATAAAATGCCGAACTTCTAAACCATGAACTGAGAAATCCTCCTTTCGAGTCATTCACTGCCCCGATGCATTAATAAGCACCCTACCATCACACCAACACTGTGCGATTACAATGCATGAACATCATAATAAGTTGTGCATAGCCTCGAAACCGTAGGAAATACAGATACTGAGATGAAACAACTAGACATCCTTCTGCAAGGGGACGATAATAGGCTTCCCGAACACGCAGGGAAAAACATCCAGCACCACATCCCCAGTATCACTACAACTCCTCGATGTCAAAGTGATACCAAACGCTTCACGTTGCATTGATTGAGTAGGAGGGGAATAAAAGCATAAGCCTCAAAAGAATCAATTCGCACAATGAGGAATCAAGAAGGGAAGTGCTCCTAACAACCCCATAGACTCTCAAAGTTAAGTACAGACATCTCCGTACAGATCCGCAAGACTGTAGTAGACTTTCTCACGACTCGTGAGACCTAAGTGAACTTAAAACTCTGTTAAAAAGTTGTCACGGACCCAAATCCACTATAGGTTGTGATGGCGCCTAACACCGCCGTTAGGCAAGCCAACATCGATTTACCAATTTGTTTACTCATTTTATTACTCACGAATCACAAATTTTAATAAGAAAAGGAGATTTGCACGTCTAAATCCACGGGAACGTACAATATTTGTAGTTTATAAAAGTAAGAAAAAGCGATTCTAATACATGAAACCATAAGCATCAACTAGTATAACCCCAAAACCGAGTGTCACAAGTTCATGAACATTTTCTAAGGAGTACAATAATAATACAACACATGTATAGAATGTAAATAATACAGGATAAAATAAATAGCATGATGGAGACTCGGTGGACTGCGATGCATGGCCTGGAATGCAGCTCACATAAAGTCCCTTCAACAGGTGCGCCTCACGCCAAGATGATCGCCAAATGAACCTGTCAGATCCTGCACATTTAGTGAAGAAGTGCAGCATGAGTACGTAAATCAACGGGTAACCAGTAATTATCTAGCCTAACCTCGGAGAAGTAGTGACGAGCGGTCGACATCGACTCTTACTAGAGGTCAAAATAAATAATATAATAATTTATAACAGATATTAAGTGCACAACGATAACGGGGTAAATCTATAAGCTACATAATCCTCCAAATATTTACTTTAAAGTATGAATTTCTCAATCTTGTATTCTACCTTAACGACTCAGAAAATGTCAAGTGCCAAATTCAATGAATAAGAAGTACTATAGAAACATGTCGGGCATCAGCAAAAAGATAATCTCATGAATGTTCGAATTACCAGCGATATAACGCGCGATTATGCCGAGGTCGTTCGACCCGATATAGAATAATGTGTATACTGCCGAGGGTCGAGCGTCACGAAAAATAGAAGCATCTATTAAACTGCTGAGGCATTCGTCCCGCTCCATAATAAAGGAAGGAAGTTATCCAATAATGAGATACATGCTTACAGTACAATACATGAGTACAAGGTGAATGTAATACTTTACCGTTTCTCAAATGACCAGCCGAAAACTCAAGGTGATAAGGCTTGGCCTAACATATATGCATGTATTTCTAAATCAATTTAATTATAATTTTAATTAATTAAGTTAGCACGATGGATTCAAGTATTTCAAATATTACATGGTAAAGTCCTAAGTCTACCCGCACATAAACATGATTTAGCTACGTACTAACTGTCGTCACCTCGTACGTACGTAGCACCCAAAACTATTAGCACAAAACAATTATATGACTTAGGGGATAATTTCCCCCTCACAAGGTTAGACAGGAGACTTACCTCGCTTCGAAGTTCCGTAACTGGCTCTAACGCTACTCTAACACTCAACTCCAAGCCAAACGTTCCGAAACTAGTCAAACAACAAGCAAGTCAATTAGAATATACTCCAATACTTACAATTTAACAATTTATAACAAATCCCAACTTCGCTCGAAAAGTCGATAAAATACACTCTCGGGCCCACATGCCCGGAATCTAAAAATTTCCGAAGATAAACTTTACTCATAACACTACGAACTCAAATATATAATTCATTCCAATTTCTATGTCCAATTTCATGGTCAAAATTCAAGAATACCAATTTCTAGGTTTTCTACCAAAATCCAAAATTTTTTCTCATTTCCATGTTCAAATCCATGTATAAACCTTGTATTTAACTTGTAATAGTTGGGAATAACTTAACTTGACATAGATGATTAAAATCCTCCCTCTAAGAACTCCAAAAATTGCCAAACCAAATGAAAATGTGAAAGAAATGGGCTAGGTCTCGGATTAAAAACACCCCCATTGCCCAGCGACTTTTGCATCTGCAGCCAAAGAGCCTCTTGTGCGGCTCTGCACCTGCGGAAAAATCATCACATGTGTGGCCCCATCTCAAGTTAGCAGCCTCTACTTTTCAGCCCAAATAGCGCATCTGCACTTCCTCTTCTGTGGAAAACCAGCGCTTCTGCGCTCAAGCACCTGCATGACAAAGTCTGCTCCTGCGGCCGTAGGCCTTCTTGGCCAATTCCGCTTATGCGGCAAAATGACCGCATCTGTGGTCCAGGACTGCCCAACCAAAATTCGCTCATGCGCTTTCCTGGCCGCTTCTTCAACGTTGCATCTGCGACCCTTTTTCTACAGGTGCGATTGCACCAGATCCCATCTGCCTCAACAGTTCTCCCAAGTCCAAACTCTATCTGTTTCCAATTCGATTCGCACCCGAGGCCCCCCGGGACCCTATCCAAACATATCAACACATCCCAAAACACGATGCAGACTTAGTCGAAGCCTCAAACCACGCCAAACAACATCAAAATTATGAATTGATGATCAAAACCTTTATTTAAACTTTCAAACATTCAAATGTCGACGAATGCGTCCGAGCCATGCCAAAACATTCCGGAATGATGCCAAACTTTGCGTACAAGTTGTGAATCACAATACGAACCCATTCCAAGGCTTGGAATCCCAAACGAACATCGATAACACCAAATCCCACTTCAAACCAAACATAGGAAATTCTTAAACCTTCAAAATGCCAACCTTCCATATTAAGCGCCAAAATGGTCCCGGGTGATTTGATGCTCAACCCGAACATACGCCTAAGTCCAAAATAATCATCATACAAATATATTAGAACCTTCAATCCCGATTCCGAGGTCATTTACTCAGAAGTCAAACCTTAGTCAATTCTTCTAATTTAAAGCTTCCGAATTTAGACTTTTCTTGCCAAGTCAACTCTGAACTTCCCGAAATTCAATTCTGACCACACGTACAAGTCATAATACAAGAAGAGAAGCTGGTCAAGGACTCAAACCAGAGAACGACGCACTAGAGCTCAAAACGACCGGTCCGGTTGTTACATAAAACTTGATTAAACATAACAAAACCATTTAACAAGTGTATATTCTGTTAAACCATATCAAAATCTAAAGCTTTCAACCAAGATGACATGCAACAAAGTCTAAAATGAATAATATTTTACAACAATCAATCGAGTCTGAATATCCTATTACTGTTATGACCCAAAATTCCCACCCGCGGGATTGTGATAGCGGCTAACATTTTACGTTCTACGCAAGCCAACATTAGCTATATCTATGGTTAGAAAAAAAACTTACCTCATTCTGCAAATCAAGCAATCAATCAACCACGACCTTGCCTTTCGAACAAGCCTCCAAACTAACCAAATCTATCAAGTTATTGATCAAATGATTCAAAATAAGCTTTAAAACAACCCATTAATGAAAGAGGTTCAATTTTGATCATTTTTTAAAAATTCAACAAAAGAAAACCACCGGTTCGCTTGGTTAATATCCGAGGTACGGACTAAAACTCAATTACCTATTCACCTCCGAGCTTGGTTATTTGATTTATTTCGAAATCCGACCTCAATTTGAGGTCTAAATCTCAATTTTACAAAAATTCTCAGTTTCTACCATGGAAATCCTAGTGATATTTAAATCTCATGAAAAGTAATGGGTAACTGAAAATAAATGGATTAAAGTCACTTACCAATGAATTTGGGAAGAAAAGTATCTTGGAAAATCGCCTCTAGACTGTTTCGGGTTGAGGAATGGTGTAAAATGAGCTAAACCCCAATTTTTCTCTCTTTTACCCAGCTGCAAATGTCGCAAATACAAATTCACGTTCGTAATTTCGAACATCACAAATGCGAGACAAGGGACACAAATACAAACCCAGTCACAGAAGCCCAGAAGTCGCAATTGCGACAAAAGTTCACATTTGCAAACTGACCCACCTTCGCAAATGCGGACAAATCCTTCACATATTAAGCGCCAAAATGGTGCCGGGTGATTTGATGCTCAACCTGAACATACGCCTAAGTCCAAAATCATCATCATACAAATATATTAGAACCTTCAATCCCGATTCCGAGGTCATTTACTCAAAAGTCAAACCTTAGTCAATTCTTCTAATTTAAAGCTTCCGAATTTAGACTTTTCTTGCCAAGTCAACTCTGAACTTCCCGAAATTCAATTCTGACCACACGTACAAGTCATAATACAAGAAGAGAAGCTGGTCAAGGCCTCAAACCGGAGAATGACGTACTAGAGCTCAAAACGACCGGTCCGGTTGTTACATAAAACTTGATTAAACATAACAAAACCATTTAACAAGTGTATATTCTGTTAAACCATATCAAAATCTAAAGCTTTCAACCAAGATGACATGCAACAAAGTCTAAAATGAATAATATTTTACAACAATCAATCGAGTCTGAATATCCTATCACTGTTATGACCCAAAATTCCCACCCGCGGGATTGTGATAGCGGCTAACATTTTACTTTCTAGGCAAGCCAACATTAGCTATATCTATGGTTAGAAAAAAAAAACTTACCTCATTCTGCAAATCAAGCAATCAATCAACCATGACCTTGCCTTTCGAACAAGCCTCCAAACTAACCAAATCTAGCAAGTTATTGATCAAATGATTCAAAATAAGCTTTAAAACAACCCATTAATGAAAGAGGTTCAATTTTGATCATTTTTTAAAAATTCAACAAAAGAAAACCACCGGTTCGCTTGGTTAATATCCGAGGTCCGGACTAAAACTCAATTACCTATTCACCTCTGAGCTTGGTTATTTGATTTATTTCGAAATCCGACCTCAATTTGAGGTCTAAATCTTAATTTTACAAAAATTCCCAGTTTCTACCATGGAAATCCTAGTGATATTTAAATATCATGAAAAGTAATGGGTAACTGAAAATAAATGGATTAAAGTCACTTACCAATGAATTTGGGAAGGAAAGTATCTTGGAAAATCGCCTCTAGACTGTTTCGGGTTGAGAAATGGTGTAAAATGAGCTAAAACCCATTTTCTCTCTCTTTTACCCAGCTGCAAATGTCGCAAATACAAATTCATGTTCGCAATTTCGAACATCACAAATGCGAGACAAGGGACACAAATACAAACCCTGTCACAGAAGCCCATAAGTCGCAATTGCGACAAAAGTTCGCATTTGCAAACTGACCCACCTTCGCAAATGCGGACAAATCCTTCACATATTAAGCGCCAAAATGGTCCCGGGTGATTTGATGCTCAACCCGAACATACGCCTAAGTCCAACATCATCATCATACAAATATATTAGAACCTTCAATCCCGATTTCGAGGTCATTTACTCAAACGTCAAACCTTAGTCAATTCTTCTAATTTAAAGCTTCCGAATTTAGACTTTTCTTGCCAAGTCAACTCTGAACTTCCCGAAATTCAATTCTGACCACACGTACAAGTCATAATACAAGAAGAGAAGCTGGTCAAGGCCTCAAACCGGAGAACGACGCACTAGAGCTCAAAACGACCGGTCCGGTTGTTACATAAAACTTGATTAAACATAACAAAACCATTTAACAAGTGTATATATTATTAAACCATATCAAAATCTAAAGCTTTCAACCAAAATGACATGCAACCAAGTCTAAAATGAATAATATTTTACAACAATCAATCGAGTCTGAATATCCTATTACTGTTATGACCCAAAATTCCCACACGCGGGATTGTGATAGCGGCTAACATTTTACGTTCTACGCAAGCCAACATTAGCTATATCTATGGTTAGAAAAAAAACTTACCTCATTCTGCAAATCAAGCAATCAATCAACCACGACCTTGCCTTTCGAACAAGCCTCCAAACTAACCAAATCTATCAAGTTATTGATCAAATGATTCAAAATAAGCTTTAAAACAACCCATTAATGAAAGAGGTTCAATTTTGATCATTTTTTAAAAATTCAACAAAAGAAAACCACCGGTTCGCTTGGTTAATATCCGAGGTACGGACTAAAACTCAATTACCTATTCACCTCCGAGCTTGGTTATTTGATTTATTTCGAAATCCAACCTCAATTTGAGGTCTAAATCTCAATTTTACAAAAATTCCCAATTTTTACCATGGAAATCCTAGTGATATTTAAATCTCATGAAAAGTAATGGGTAACTGAAAATAAATGGATTAAAGTCACTTACCAATGAATTTGGGAAGAAAAGTATCTTGGAAAATCGCCTCTAGACTGTTTCGGGTTGAGAAATGGTGTAAAATGAGCTAAAAACCAATTTTTTTCTCTTTTACCCAGCTGCAAATGTCGCAAATATAGATCTTAGCCATCCACTATGAAGAATAGGTAGCTTCCACCGTAATGAAATGTGGCAACTTGGTCAACCTATACATAATGACCCATACGACATCGGATTTCTTCAAAGTCTATGGGAACCCAACAACGAAATCCATGGTAATATGCTCCCCCTTAGGAATCACACTGAAACAAACCGCCATGCCTCTAATGCTCGTACTCACCTTCTGGAAATTCAAACACCAAGCCACATATGCAACTATATATTTCTTCATTCTTCTACACCAATAATACTGCCTCAAATCCTGATACATCTCTGACGACACCTGGATAAATGGAATACTGCGAACTGTGGGCCTCCTCAAGAATCAACTCACGAAGACTATCCACATTGAGCACACAAATCCGACCCTACATCCACAACACTCCATCATCTCCAATAGAAAACTTCTTGGCATCACCGTGTCCTTATTGACAAGCAAATGAGGGTTGTCATACTAACACTCTTTGATGTGCTCATACAAAGAAGACCGACAAATCGTGTAAGCAAGGACCCGACTAGGCTCCGAAACATCTAACCTCACGAACAGAATGGCCAAGGCCTGAACACTCGATGCTAGCAGTCTCTTACCAACTAGAATATATGAAAGGCTACCCACACTCACAACCTTTCTACTCAAGGCATCAACCATCACATTGGCCTTCCCGGGATGATACAAAATGGTGATATCATAGTCTTTTAATAGCTCTAACTACCTCCGCTACCTCAAGTTGAGATCTTTTTTCTTAAATAAGTACTGTAGACTCTAATGATCTAAGAATACCTCACATGACACAACGTAGAGTTAATGCCTCCAAATCGTCAATGCATGAACAATCGCTGTCAACTCTAAGTCATGAACATAGTAATTCTTCTCATGAACCTTCAACTGCTGAGACGCGTACGTGATCACCCCAATACGCGATACGTTACTATAGTCAAGACAGTCTTGAGTTTTTGAAAGTTCAGCAACACTCATCAGACCATCTAAATGTGCCACCCTTTTGGGTCAATCTAGTCAATGGGGTTGCGATGGATGAAAACCCCTACACGAACCGACGATAATAACCCGCAAAACCCAGGAAACTCCGAGTCTGAACTGCCAGTTCTGAACTGCCTCAATCTTCTTAGGATCCACTTTAATGCCCTCGATAGATACAACACGTCCCAAAAAGGCGACCGAGTCCAACCAAACCTCACACTTTGAGAACTTGGCGTACAACTGACTTCCTCTCAGGGTTTGAAGTACCACCCGAAGATACTGCTCATGCTCCTCTTGACAGCGGGAGTAGATCAAAATATCATCAATGAAGATGATCACAAAAGAATCCAAATATGGCTTAAATACCCGATTCATCAAATCCATAATTGTTGTTGGGGCATTTGTCAAGACAAGTGATGAGTGGTGATTTAACCATTTATTTTAGTCTCTTTTCTTTAGTTTTTACATCCGTTTATTATAATATGAGGTTGTTTATGGTGTGTATTACTAGATTTTCAGATAAGTGATGTCGTGAAGAGAGTTGAGATCAAATGAAGGAAAATTGTGCGAAAAAAGTAAAAGAAGTGAAAATATTTCCAGTGTAATTACATCTGCACAGGTAGGTCTGCATCTGTGGTCTCGTATCTGCGAGAAATGGTCCGCATCTACGGAATAAGACTTTCAAGGCACAAATCGCATTTGCGATTGAATCGCTTCTGCGCTTGAAGACCGCTTCTGCGGACACACTTTTGCGTTCTTTTGGCCGCTTCTATGGAATAGCCATTTTCCACCAAACATCTCTTTTGCGAGCAGGAATCCGCATCTACGGAGCCGCACCTGCGATGATTGTTACGCAGGTGCGTCCAACGGGCTTCAGACCTGGGCAGGATTGACAATTCAAATTTTCTCCATTTCAAACCCACAAATACACGACCTAGCTTATGGGAAATACATCATTGGCCAGTCATTGCACATTTGTGACATATCTGTACTAGAGAACACAAGTTTTGGAGCTAGGGTTCTTGCACACACACTTGAGTCTTGAAGATTTGAAGCTTTTGGTTGAGAATTTCCTACCCATTTATATTCATTTCTTCATTTCCCTGCTTTGTATTGAATATCTAAGTGTGTAGTATTTTTTACAACACTTGAATCTTGTTTATGGGAATATCCATATTTAAAGTAAGATTAAATATCTTGTTGTGCTTATGTATCGAACGACTTTTTATTTATTATGAACCGAGTTATTGTTTCTTTTATTATTCTCGTTCTTTAATGTTTTCAAAGGAATTAGCTAACCCTAGGACTCGCCCATTCACTTTGGATTAATTTTGGGAAAGATAATTTGGGGTTGGAAAAGATTAATTAACAAGAACTTGAGGCATTAACCCTCACTTTATAGATTCTACCCAGGGATAGGATTGAACTACTTGTAGCCGTATTTGAGTGTGCTTAATCTCTTAATTATTTTAGGGATAATTCAATTAGGAAGTGTTGTTAGTCTTCAGAAGAAGCTAATGTATAATTATTACCCGAGGCTAATTAACATAACTCGCTCATATTTGTAAAATCATGAAATATATTGGATCGTTACTTGAGTGTAATTCCCATTGCAACCATGCTTGTAACCATTGATCATTTTTCACTCTTTATAGGTTAGTTTATATTTTTGCATTTAGACATAAATATTTTCTCAAAACCCTTTTAAATGTTTGGCTTAGCATAATAAGTGCTAATTCTCTTACATGCCTAATCGCCTACATATTGTTCTCTGTGGGATTCAACTCCGAATCATAGTTGGGTTAATTATATTGCATGCGACTGTGTCCATTTACTTTTTAGCAGTGAATTTGGACATCATCACCAAATAATATCACTAGGAACTCATAATGCCCATACCGAGTCTGTAAAGCTGTCTTAGGGACATCCGATGTCCTAATTTTCAATTGATTGTATCCCGATCTCAAATCAATCTTTGAAAACACTTTGGCACCCTGAAGCCGATCAAATAACTCCTCAATCCTCGAAAAAGGATACTTGTCCTTAAGGGTGACTTTGTTCAACTGCCGATAATTTATACACATCCCTAACGAACCATCCTTCTTCTTCACAAGCAACATTGGTGTATGCTAGGGCGAGACACTAGGTCTAATGAACCATTTATCAAACAAATCCTACAACTACTCATTCAGTTCCTTCAACTAAGGTGGGGCCATAAGGTATGGTGGAATAGAAATGGGTTGAATGCTCGAAGCCAAGTCAACACAGAAGTCAATATCTCTATCATGGTATCCCCAACAGATCTGCAGGAAACACCTCTGGAAACTCATACACAACTAGTACTGAATCCATGGAAGGAACCTCCACACTAGAATCACGAACATAGGCCAAATATGCTAGACATTCCTTCTCGACCATATGCCGAGCCTTCACATAAGAAATAAACCTACTGGTAGAATGGTCAGGAGTCCCCCTCCACTCTAATCGGGGCAATCCTGACATGGATAAGGTCACCGTCTTGGCGTGATAGTCCAATATAGCGTGATAAGGTGACAACCAATCCATGTCTAAAATACCATCAAAGTCCACCATATTAAGAAGTAGGAGATCTACACTAGTATCAAGGCTCCCGATAGAAATCACACATGAGCGATAAACACGATATGCAATAATAGAATCTCCCACAGGCGTGGACACATATACAGGAGCACTCAAAGAATGATGAGTCATAATCAAATTGAAGCAAAATATAGGAATAAGTATAGCCCGGATCAAATAGAACTGAAGCATCTCTATGGAGAAATGGAACAATACATGTGATGATGACGTCGGATAACAGTGCCTCAGGTCTAGCTGGGAATGGATAAAAATAGGACTGGACCCCACCAATCTAACCTCCACCCCTCGGGTGACCTCTAGATGGCTAGCCTCCAGATCTAATGGCCTGACCTCCACCTCTAGCAACCTGACCCTTACCTCTAGCTGGCTGTTCGGGCAGTGGAGAAGCTGATGCCGACATGATTGCGCAAAAACCCTGCCGAGGTCTACTGCTCGTCAATCTATGGAAATACCTCCTGATGTGACCTATGCCCCCACACTTAAAGCACTCCCTCAACTGCTAAGACTGTTGAAGATGGGACTGAACCTAATGGCCAGGATATCCATTGTAGTAACTCTGAAGCAGTGGTGCACTGATAGGAATTGAAGGTGCACTGAATGCTGGTTGGTTAGGACGAGACCCACGACTACCGGAAGCATCATGGGCTACCTAAAGAGCTGACCGAATAGGTCTAGGAGGATGGCCTTTACCAAAGGAACCTTCGCTTCCAGATGAGAACCACTGAAGCCACCGCAATGATGGGGTCTCTTCTCAGATGTCGAACCTCTATCCTGACCATGAACCATCTCGATCCATTTAGCAATCTCTACGTCCCTATGGAAAGAAATATCAGCAGCCGTCTCCATGGACATCTAAAGACTGATGCCGAATGTAAGACCTTCAACAAACCTCCTCACCCTCTCTCCATATATGGGAATCAACATAGCTGAATGACGGGCCAGGTCCACAAATCTGGTCTCGTACTGGGTGACGGTCATAACACCTTAGTGAAGACGCTCGAACTGCCTACGGTACTCCCTCAGAGTGTAAACTTCTCCAGAAATAGCTTCAAAAACTGATCCCAAGTAAGAGAAGGTGAACCAGTTGGTCTGCTCCGCTCAAAAATTCTGTCACCACCTCTTTACAGAACCGGTCATCTGGAACACAACAAAGTTGATCCCATTTGTCTCAACAATACCCATGTTGTACAACACCCTTGTGGGTCCTCAGAGGGTGAACCGCTGTATTAAAAAGGAAAGATCTTGGTGAACTATTCAACCTCATCAATCCCTCAGAAGACATTGCGGGCCTCTCCCCGGGCTGCGTAGCAACTACGGGCTGAACTATCCCAATTGGTGGAGTTTCCAAAGTATGTATAGGGGATCCATCTACTATGGAGTGTGAGCGGCGGGAGTCTGTACTCCTGCCCCAGCCAGAGAGACAGTTGGTGCCATAGGAAAAACTCCAGTCTGAGCCACACTCTCTATGAGTCCAACTAAGTGGACTAGAGTGTCCTGAAGTACGAGAGTAGCAATGAATCCCTCTAGGACCTGAGCTGGTCTGATTGGTGCGGTATGAGCTGGGACCTCCTCCTCATGGTCAGTCTGAGGCTCCACCATGGGTGCTACTACTGCTCGTGCTCTATGTTGAGCTCTGCCTCGACCCCTACCCCTAGTAGTGGCTGCAAAAGAGGGCTCTAGCTCCTACCCGGCTGTAGACGCTGAGCGCCTTCTCACCATCTGCGAGAGAACAAGAGTAGGATTTTCAAACTTCAATAATGGAAATAAGTCGCAAGATAGAGAAAGAATAAAGTGAAATTTTCCTAATGCCTTATAGCCTCTAGAAGAAAAGTACATACGTTTCCATACTGATCCTCCAGACTCTACCAAGCTTGCTCATGACCCGTGTGACCTAGGCAATCTACTATTTGACACCAAATTATCACGACCCAAAATTCCCACACTCGGAGTCGTGATGGCGCCTAATATTTCACTTGCTAGGAAACCCAATGTTAGCTATATCTATTAGCCATTTTAAACAATTCAAATCAAACGATAACAATAAACCGTGTAGTCTAAAATAAGGCGTTAAAACTAATAAACATCGTAATCGAAATACAATCCCTGAAACTTGAGTCATGAATACATGAGCGTTTAGAGTACTATAGATAATAGTATGAATAAAGCACAACTGTTTGAAACAAAATAAATAACTAAGATGACATAGAAGGGGACTTTGGGTTGCGGACGTCGTGCAACTATATGTCAAGACTCCGGAGATAGCTGGATCCGGGCAATCCCACTCAGCGTTGTTGGAATCGAATCCGGTATCTGAACAAGAAGTGAAAAATGTAGTATGAGTACAACTTACCCCATTTACTCTGTAAGTGTTGAGCCTAACCTCGACGAAGTAGTGACGAGGCTAAGGTGGATAACTTATAATAACCTGTACGCCGTAACAATAATAACAAGAAAACAAGAAATGGAAGTAAAGCAGTTAACTCATGAAAATGAACTCGAAATCTGACCACCAGAGAGCCGAAATAACAAGTCTCATAATCTCATATCAAAATATCAAGGCAAATTCAACAATCGCAATTAAATACCATGTATACAATTCGTTGCGGTGCGCAATCCGATTCTGCCATATCATCATCTGTCAATATCATAATCCGTCCTTATTCTACCATTTAAGTTCATTACCTTTCAATTTCCGTTGCAGCGTGCAAGCCACTCCCCAAAAAAATTTAATCAACATAAACAATTCAACAAACAAATTTACAAAGATTCTACCTCAAGAGGGTAGATGTACAAGGCAATAAAGAACCACATAATAAATCAAGAATTTCAACAACTCGAAGTCTCAACCTTCTCAATTCGTCAGTATCTATAAACTCAACAGTTCATACAAGGAAAATCGCATTTATAGAATGTAACAAACATTAGAAAACAATAAGGCAAGTAAAGCATGTGAAAATTTAAGCACACAAGTAAAGCAAGTAGAGGCAATAAACAAATAAGCATGGCATGGAAGGTACAAACAATGTAATACATGATTAATTAAATTAAAAGCATCAATTAAGGCATGAGATTCCAATAGAACATGTAACAATTAAGGCATGAAACAAGATATATCATGAAATAAATGAAAAACATGGAAACCAATATCATGACGACGTATATACACTCGTTACCTGGCATATACGCCATTTTCTGACATAATTTACATAACACATAGTCTAGGGATTCCTAATTGCCTCAAGCCAAGGTTAGACCCAACACTTACCTCACTCCGCAAATCAAGCAATCAATCAACCATGGCCTTTCCTTTCGAACAAGCCTCAAAACCAACCAAATCTAACAAATTATCAATCAAATGGTTCAAAATAATCTTTAGAAACTACTTATTAATGAAAAAGGTTTAATTTGGATCATTTTTGAAAAAGTCAACAAAAGTAAACCTCCGTGCCCGCTTGGTCAAAACCTGAGCTTTGGATCAAATCTCGATTACCCATTCACCCCTGAGCCCAATTATGTGATTTATTTGGAAATTTGACCTTAATTTGAGCTCTCAATCTCAATTTTACAAAAAATCTCCAATTCTACCCAAATCCCTAAGTTCTACCATGAAAAATCCTAAATTTGATGTTGAAATCTCATGAAAAATAATGGGTAATTGAAAAAAATGTATTAAAGTCATTTACCAAAGAATTTGGGAAGAAATATCACTTGGAAAATTGCCTCTAGACTATTTATGGTTGAGAAATGGTGTAAAATGAGCTAAGCCCTGATTTTTCTCTCTTTTACCTGGTTGCATATGTCGCAATTGTGAAGTCATGTTTGCAATTGCGAACATCGCAAATGTGAGACAAGGGTTGCAAATGCAAAACCCTGCCACAGAAGCCCAGAAGTTGCAATTGCGATAAAAGATTTGCAATTGAGAATAGACCCACCTTCTCAAATGTAGACAAATCCTTTGCAAATGCGAAGATCACTCAAGAGCACATTGAGTCGCAAATGCCACTCTGGGATCACAAATGTGACTCAGGGATTGCAAATGCGACCACCGACAGTTCAAAAAATGCAACCACTGACAGTTCGCATATGCTAACATGTTCCTCACAAATACGAGGTTAACCCAACCCGATCCTTGATCTCAAATGCTAACTCTTGTCTGCAAAAGACAGGCTCGCAAATGCGCCACACCTCGCAAATGATAGATCCATAGCACACACCAGAACTGGTATTGCGCCAACAATTTTCACACTAACACGTTCGAAACTCACTCGAGCCCCTCGGGCTCCAAACCAAATATGCACACAAGTGTAATAACACCATACAATCTTGCTCGCATAATTAAATCCCCAAAATAACATCTAAATCTACAAATGAACCCTCAAAACGAATGAAATTTCAAAGTAAACTCAAGAACAACTAGAGTCACATCTAAGCATCCGAATCTTGTCAAATCAATTCGGAATCGCACCAAATTTTGCAGACAATTTTCAAATAGTAATAAAGACCTATTCCAAGTTTCAACAAAAAAATCTGAACCCATTAGTTATGAAGTCAACTTACGGTCAAACTTAAGAAATTTCCAAATTTTCAAAATACTAGTTTTCGGCAAAATGAGTCAAATCAATATAGGGGCCTCCAATCTCAATTCCGGGCATACATCCAAGTCCGAAATAACGATATGGACCTATTGGAATCGTTAAAACATCAATCTGCCGTTTTCATAAAATGTTGACCGTGATCAATTCAAGGTATTTTCTTAAAGTCAAAAATCATATTTTCTTCAAAATTTCAATGTTTTTCAAAAAGCGACACGGACCACACATGTAAACCAAGAAACATCAAATGAAGCTAATAGAGGTCTCAAATTACGAAATTAAGGGCTAATACTCAAAATGACCTATGATAAGTAGGTATTTTGGCCTATTATTTGCTCTCTTTTACTTAGGTTTTGGATTTAAAATGCGTAAAGGTATTCCTGAAAACTAACTTAATGTGCTTATTTGCAGGATTTGTTCAAAATGAGGCAAAGAAGCCATAATCAACTCATGAAGGAGTCAAACTTGCACAAATACAAGGTTAGGAACAAGAGCGCTGAGAGGGGAAGAAAAGCGCGGCCACGTAAGGTCCAACGCTGAGGCAGCCACAAATACGCGCCCCACGAAAGAGAGGTTCAGAGAGGTTGTTTTTGAGCACAAGACTCAATGCTGACCGCGATGGAAAAGCGTGGCCGCGAAATCTCTGGAGCGGCCGTGATGGTTATTCAACTGAGAGCGTGATTCAGGGTTTAGAGACTTTACAACTCAAGCTCAATTGAAGAACGCGGTACACGTCCAAATTACGCAGTCGTGAATGAAGTTCACGCGAATGCGGACGCGGTCAATATTATGCGGTGCACGAAACTAAGGCCAACCCAAGCCCAAAATTGAAGAAACGCGGACCAGGCTCACTATTACGCGGCCTCGAAATCCCAAGCGCGACCACTGTCAGAATTACGCGTCCGCGAATCCTCCATAGGGGCATTTTCATCCGAAATTTCAGCTTAGTATAAATAGACCTTTTTGACAATTTTAGGTTAAGTTTTGTTTAGCTGAGTACGTGAAACCGCTGGTGTTCCTATTTTGGTCAATTTTAGAGTAGATTTACCTTCAAACTTTAAAATTTCATCTTTCAATTTAATATTATGGCTTATATTTCATCTTTATCTTTAATTTTTGCTATTATTATGAGTAGTTAGACCTCATAGCTAGGGTTGTGACCAACCCTGGTGTGGGTATTTAATGGGTCTTGAATTTTAGGGCTTAATTATTTATGGGTTAGTGATATTTAGCATAATTCATGCTTTAATTGTAGAATTAGTGATTGCAAACATTGATTCATGCCTTTGTGACTTAGGCTCTTCTTGAGAAAGAGGGACTAAGTCTAGGAAAATTAGTCTAACAAGGAATTGGGGGAATTCAAGAGATTGATAACCCCAAAACCTATAGATAGTAATACCCGACTTGATCCAATTTCACTTGCATTGCATTAGCACCTATTTGGTCTTGAGAAAGCCAAATCGGGCAAGGTCACTCAAACTACCGAGAGGTATAGAGTGAGCACTTTTGTGTGATGGTTATATCAAGACCCCAATCATAACAAGCTTATCCTAAATTCTTGATACTCATTAGATACTCACCTAGGCGAAAGTCACTTCCCTAGTGCCTTTTAATCCCTGAAAACTTTCACAAAAATATTGTACTTAGATTACTCTTAGCATTCAATAGTATAAAATTAGAATAGAATCAATCACAACAATGTTTGGAAGTGCAATTAGAAATAACACGCACATCTAGATTAGTTAGATACCCGACTCCAAACTAAATTAACTCCCTGTTGAAATCGATCTCAACGGGTAAAACTGCATCGACCACTCCTCTCTACTATATCGTGGTGTAGGGTTGGAACCGATCACTTTTTGGCGCCGTTGCCGGGGAGTTAGACGGTTTTGGCTATCTATCTAACTATTTGCGTGTCTTTTTTTTTCTTTCCTTCTGTGTTTCTAACTTTTGTGTGTCAATCACTTTAGGTACCAAATGGCTCATAATGATTCTCTCGGAAATATTCTCCCGGGGGAGGGGGTAGATGACAATGATGAGGATGATGTTAATCTAGAACCTCAAGTCCAAAGAAGAGGCCGCCAGGCTAATGACAACATTCCAAACCCTCCCCCAGTTCCTCTACGGGCAGCACACCGGGTGCTTCCAAATGAATGTTATGCCAGTGCAATTGTCCCGCCCCGAATTCGGGCGGGAAGTTTCCAAATTACAAATGTTATGCTGACCCTATTGGAGCAAAAAGGTTTCTTCAATGGCTCTCCCCATCATAATGCATATAAAAATCTAAAGGATTTTGTAGACACATGATGGGGGAGCAAGTAGACAAACGCGTCGGAGGATGCTCTGAGATTGAGACTTTTCCCCTTTTCACTTATAGGGAAAGCTTTAGACTGGCTCGAGAGGCTACCCAACCATTCCATCACCACTTAGGATAAGTTGGCGGATAAGTTCATAGCCAAGTTTTTCTCACCGGGTCAAATGGAAGTATTGAGGGATGAAATCTTAACCTTTAAACAGGAACCTAATGAACCCCTATATGAAATCTGGGAGAGATACCAGACTATGGTCAAGGAATTCCCCAACAATGACATGACTGAAGCAATGATCCGACAGACATTCTATAGGGATATTAACAAGACCAATCAATGTGTGGTTAATCAACTAGCTGGGGGAAATTTCATGAAAGTGCCTTATGTTGATGCATGTGACATACTTGATGAGATGGCTGACACATCCTCAGCTTGGCAGAGTCGGGCAAATGTTCCTCAAGGTGAACCTAATGTCATCCATCTTCACAAGGAGCTTCATGACCATGGACAAGCCATCGTCGAGTTAACAACTAATATGAATTAGTTAGAAAAGGCTCAGCTTCAGCAAGTTCAGGGACCAAGACAAGTAAACGCCATAGAAGGGGTGAATTTAATGGTCAACAAGAGGAGGAAACATGGTCAACAAGTGCAAAACAATAAAGATCAATATGAGCAAAGTGGTAGTGGTTACAACCAAGACGAGTCTTATGATGACCAAAGTGAGGATGTTTTATATGCTAACAATTATCAAGGACAACGGAGCAATGCTCCAAATCAACAATGGAGATCGCAATGGAACAATCAAAACTGGGGCAACCAAGGCCATGGGAATTGGAATAGTGGAAACAACAACAATTTGAACAATTGGGGGAACAACAATAACAATTGGGGCGAAAATGAAACCAAGAGGATTGGAATAATAATAGAAACAAAGGCAACCAGGGGGTCGGGCTTTCAAAGACCCCCGATGTATCAACAACCCAACAATCCGCCTCCATATTAGTCTCAAGGGTAAAGTTCTTCAAGCAATGAGATGGGGCGGATAGATAGTATGTTCAAACAAATGATGGAAAGGAATGCAGATTTCGATGCCCAAATAGCCTCCCACACTACCTCTATTCGTAACTTGGAAGTACAAATGGGTCAGATTTCTCAAGCATTGAATACTCTCCCTAAGGGGGCACTACCAAGTGATACGGTAGTAAACCCGAAAGGTGGGAACAATACAGGCCATACTATGGCGGTGACCAAAGAAGCGGTAGAGGTGGAGATGCAAGTACCTCCAATCCGAAGAAAATTGTGAGTGATGATGTTGTATTGAAAAATGATGATGACCCAATAATTGATGAGCAAGTGAATGATGAGAATTTGAATGATGAAGTGAGGACCGATATTCATGACAATGGGGAGGAGACTCAAAATGATGTGAACCCGTCTAGGGAACACGTGATAGACATACCAAAAATGGTAGTGTCCAAAGCCAAGGCTCCTTTGCCAAGAAAAATAATGAAAATCAATTCAAGAAGTTTATTGAGATGATGAAAAGCTTGTCAATCAATGTGCCCTTGGTAGAAGCTCTCGAGCAAATGCCGGGATATGTCAAGTTCATGAAAGACTTGGTAAGTAAAGAGAGATCTATGAATTGTGAAACCATCAAAATAACTCATCAAGTGAGTGCCATTGTGCACTCGATGGCTCCAAAGCTTCTTTAAAATTCCATGTACCATAGGTAGTGCTGATTTTGCAAAAGCCTTGTGTGATTTGGGTGCAAGTATTAATTTGATGCCATACTCCTTGTTCAAGACATTGGGTATTGGACAATTGAGAGTTACTTCGATGAGATTGAAAATGGAGGGTAGAATAATGAGGAAGCCGCTTGGTATTATTGATGATGTTCTCGTCCGGGTCGAAAAGTTTATTTTGCCTGCTGATTTTGCGATTCTCGACTTGACTATGAGGTGCCTATAATATTGGGGAGACCTTTCCTAGCAACGGGGAAGGAATTGGTTGATGTGGAAGCAGGGGAGCTCACCTTCCGGGTGGCCGATGAAAAATTTGTATTTCACGTGTTCAAATCAATAAGGCAACCAAATAGTAATGAAGATTGCTCTTTTTTTGGATCTAGTGACGGAGGTGATAGTTGGTGACACGAGTGCCATGATCAATGTGGAAGACCCTATTTAAGCTGTGTTGTTGAACTATGAGGATAATGAAAGGGAAGGCTTGGTTTAATGTGCAAATTCCTTCCAAGGAATGAGATCCTACTCACATGGGCGCTGTAAATTCTCCTTGGACTTGGAAAAAACGGAAAACTCCACCAACAAAGCCCTCAATTGAGGAGCCACCAACATTGGAGTTGAAGCCTTTGCCTTCGCACCTCAGGTATGAATTCTTAGGCCCTTCTTCTACATTACTTGTTATTCTTTCTGCTTGCGTAACCAAAGTTTAGGTAAACTCCACCCTTGAGGTGCTTCAAAGAAGGAAAAAGGCAATTGGACGGACTCTAGCTGACATTCGGGGTATAAACACCGCCTTTTGCATGCAAGTTCAAAAACATCATACGAACTTGCTCGCGTGACCAAATCACCAAAATAATACCTAAAACTATGAATCGGACACCAAATCAAATGAGATTTTCAAGAAACTTTAGAATTTGCTATTTTAACAACTAGATGTTTGAATCACGTCAAACTAACTCCGTTTCTCACCAAATTTGACAGACATGTCATAAATATAATAATGAACCTATACCGAGTTTCGAAACCAAAATACGGATCAGGCATCAACAAGTCAAACATTGGTCAAACCTTCTAAGTCATTAAGCCTTTAAACCTTCAAATTTTGACAAAAAATGATAACTCGAGTTAGGGGCCTCCGAATTCGATTCCGTGCATACGTTCAAGTCCCAAATTACGATACGGACCCAAGGGGACCATTAAAATATGGATCCGGGTCTGTTTACTCTAAACGTTGACCGAAGTCAACTCAATTAGATTTTAAGGCAAAATTTTATATTTTATTAATTTTTAACATAAAAGCCTTCCGGAAAAATACCCAGGCTGCGTACGCAAGTCGAAGAAGGCTAAAATATAATATTGGAGGCTTCGAACCATGAAATTAAGATTTAAAACTCTATATGACCTATCGGGTCATGCTCAAAGATGTGAATTGATTGTATCATCAGAGGTTAATACGCGTTGTACTCGCTCTCAATCAAACCTTTGATCGTGAAGAGCCAAAAACTCTTGACGTAGGGAGGTTTGTATAATGTTTTATCCCACTAGGTAATCCTTGTAAGGTTTTTAACGAGGAAATCAAAAGACGAATTGTTAGATATGTGTACTTTTTTTCCTTCAGTAGAACTTTTTTCCACTGAATTATATTTTAGTTAAAGTTTTAATGAGATACATTATTTGTTGAATAGACATTCAAGGAGGAATGTTATAAATAATATTGTATTTAAGGTAAATGTCTATCTTTTAGAGCATTCTAAACCAATAAGAATTTTCCTCTCTACTTTTCTCTGCAATATATTTTTTTCTTTTATTGTTTTATAATAAAAATAATGTAATATAGGATCTTTTACATACTTTAAATAAGAAAATTCTTAATAATCAAATTTTTACTTAATTTTAAATTCTTAAATATTAGCAAAATAATTAACTTACAATTTTGTCCAATGTGAAATCTATTTTTCAAGAGTAAAAAGGCGAACATCATTTCGCTAAGAGGATTCGTGTTTTTAATATAGTATTAGTCTCTATAGACGTGCGTTGCCACATCGTCTATAGAATTATTGTCATTTAGTAGAAACTTGATGTAAAAAATAGTAATATTTTTAACCGTATTAATATTCATAACATTTAGTTGAACTATGAAATAGAAATTAAAGTAGTAGAAATCTAACTGCATAAACTTTAATTTTCTTTCATTCGTCAAATTAATGTCAGGAGGCATGTGCTTGCTTCCTTACTTGGTATAGTTCATCATGCTTGTATCTTCTCTATCTTTGTTCTCGGTCGAATACGGCTGATTTTAAAAAGACTAATAATGATAGAAGTATGTCTCTGTAGTTGTTTTTACTATAAAATTCGGAAGGACTTATATAGATAATAAGTTTCTTGTACATGAAAAACTCATCTATTACTTACTCGAGGGAATAATTTTTTTTAAGGTATAAAACTTCATCAATTATGAAGGTATAATAAAACTTTACTGCATTTAAGGACCTTTGAGTTCTAAATAATTAGTTACATGTAAGCTTTTAAGCTTTGAGGATGAAAAATTAATTAAGTTTGATTTAGTGAAAATTTTAAACTTTTTGTTTAGCTTTTTTCTCCCTATTTCAGTACATAATGGCTCCATTTTTGGCAGATAGCAATAAAACCATACAAGAAAATAAAACAAATCACAATGTCAGATGAGCATTAGAAGGGTATAATTCTGTTTTAAGTGTTTTTTAAATTATTATTATTATTATTATTATTATTATTATTATTATTATTATTATTATTATTTTGTGGTCGTGTAGGCATTGATTTTGATGGAAATTGATTGGACTAGAGCACCTACATTGTGAAAAAATGTGGCAACCTCCTGCTAAATTGACCGCTGAACTTTCAAAAAGATCACACGCCACCCTTGTTCCTCCACCTTAAATCTTAATTCTTTCTAGTTGGGATGTCAGTTTTTAGTAGCACAAATACATTGCATTTCTTTCGATTTTTATATCTTTCTTTCTTTTTAGTTAAAGGTTAAAAATAGAAAAGAAAAGAAAACTAAAGATTACCTACCTCCTTCTTAATTATTTCAGTGCTACCACAAGAAGTTCACAATCAAAATTGCACAGCCAAAATTGCCTTTCATTGTTTATAAGTTCTCAGGCTTGAACCTCTGTAATATGATCTAAATTTTGATCGTTCAATACTATGGGTTCAGGTTTTTGTTTGAAAACAATTATCGGACGAAAGAGGAACAAAGGACGTAAATCCAAACAGCTCAAGGTACATTTCTCTCTATTCACTTAATTGCAGTACATAAACTACGCCTCCATACCAAACAATTGCAATATATAAAACCAAAAAAAATAAAAAAGAATATATATTTGAATTGAGCAAATGTAACAGCAGAATATTCCGAATCAAACTATTTCTCTTCGTCCCATTTGGTTGAATCATGTATATGAAAATAAGTCTTTTGTCTCATTAGCATATTAATAATAATAATAATCTGTAATCCTTTTTATTATAACCTGACTTTAGGCCACTAATTTTATTAAGTCGCGCTTCCAGGGTAGCATTGCATCAGATGAGCCAAAGGGAGAAATTTCTAGTGGTAAAGACACCAGTGCTCATTATTCAAATGGAAATTCTTCAAAAAGGATTGCTCGCAAAACTAAGTTCACTGAGAGGACTGCTGCCACCAAAATTCAGACTGCCTTCAGAGCTCATTTGGTAACTACTATAGTCTCTAATAAGTGATAAACGTATATATAAAAGACACATGCACATCTTTTATTCATTCATTTCATATAAATACTTTTTTCTTCACTTAGGTCTCAATTTCTAGTCCTAACTATATGTCATAATGCAATGTGTAGGCAAGAAAAGCTCTACGTCGTGTAAGAGGCGCTGTGAGATTTCAAGGTGTAATTGAGGGTCTAAGTGTAAATAACCAAATAGTAGGGACTTTGAAACAAATACACTGTTGGAGCAAAATACAATCAGAGATCAGAGCTCGGCGACTCAGTATGGTAACACAAGGCCGCAATAAGCAGAAGAAAATTCAAAATCAGCAAAAACTTGACGCTAAGCTTCATGAGCTTGAGGTATCTACCTTGCCATTCATCATTCTTTCTCACTTTGTCTTGGCTCAATGGTAGTAAGACTCAGAGGCAGAGCTAAGAATTTGAGCTAACGTTTGGACATAAATTTGGATAAAATTTGAAAAACGAGTTTTTGAAGTTGTGTTTGGTCATATATTTTATTTGTAAAAAAATTGAAGGTTTGTGAGTAGAAGAAAAATTTTCACCAAAAAACTGCATAAACCAATTTTTGGAAACTTGAAATTTTTTTGCTATTGTTTTTATAAAAAAAAAAAAAAAGCACTTATCATATTCCATGAACAAACATTGTTTTCAAATTTTTATAAAAAAAAACCGCCAAATTCTATGGCCAAACGGGTCTTGAGTTTATGGCTTTGGATTACAAAAAAGGCATCTTATTGGGCTCTGAATAAATTATTTAGAGGAATTTTCATAATGCACTATAGTTTAGAGTATAGTAACTGTAATTTGCCTAATTACTATTCGTAGATGTTGTTCATTGTTACTAGCTTGTATAACTTGTATACAAACGCGGAACGAATAAAGCCTGTGTCAAGTATATTCGTTCGCGCAACGAATACAGCCTATATCAACTGTATTTTTTCGCACAATTGTATTCATTCGCGTAATGAATACAACATGTATCAACTGTAACCAAGGAGAAATACAAGAGTGTATTATAAACGTGTATCGGTTGTATACAAGGGTGTATAGAAAGGATACAACATGTATCGACTGTATTCGTTCGAGTACAACTAAGGCGAAATAGAGAATAAGGAAAAATAAAATACTTTTGTTGAGTGTGCAATTCAAGACCTCCACTAACTAAGCGCACCCTCTAACCTACGAGAGCTTGTTGGTCTCTTGTTTCAGTTCAAAACAATTAATCTCTTGTTTCATAGATTTGCTATAAATTCAAATTTAGCTACGAATAGTAAATTTGCTGAAAGTATAGCTATGAATGATAAATACAATGTAAATATTTGACGTGTCGCATAATTTTTTCAATTATTTATACATCTTAAGTGAATTTTTTTAATACAGTGACATGGTCTGGACCGTAGCTACTAGGTTGTGCCAAACCCGTAAAACACTACACTAGATCGACCCTTGGTAAGACTTGTCATTTTGTGACTAATAAGCAAGTCACAATTTCAAGTTAGGAAATAAATTTCTCGTAAAAATGAGTCCATCACTCAAATGATCACTCAACTATCCAAAATTATTTACTAAAGTCATTTTTCTTTCATTTGTAACAACAAAGTCACATAACTATGCATATAGCAGTCAGAAGATCAATCAACTCGATTTCTCAAACTTGTGATTGCCAAATACCTATTTTACCTCTAAATTTTCAACGTTTCTCTTCTTTTTATTTTTAACTTTTTAATATTATGATTTTTTTTTCTCTTCTTAGTTTATATTATGGACTTACCTATATAATACGTACATTTTATTTATAAATTCAAAAAATAAAAATTGTTTAATCATATATAATGTTGGAATAATAAAATACTGAGCATAGTAGAAAAAATTAATTAGAATAATTTATTCGTAATAATAATTTTGATATTAACAGCAAAATCTTAAAAAATTATTTACGCAAATTCAGAATGAAAGAAAATAAAAGTTCTAAAATAGATATTCCATGCACATAATAAAAACTAACTATTTAAAATAAAGGTATTTTCAATAATACATTATATATTCTTGGATATTATGCTCAATTATATTATTATTCCATATTATATATGCTAGAAAAGAAATTTTTTATTTTTTATTATATAAATAAAATTTCTTTATTCTATAGATAAGTCCATAATGCAAATTAAAAAGAGAAAAAAATTACAATATTAAAAAAAGAAGAAAATAAATTTAATAATTTAAAGGGTAAAATAGGTATTTGACAAATAAAAATTTGAAAAATCAGGTTGAGTGACCCTCCGAGTGTTTTAAGCATAGTTAAGTGACTTTTTTGTTACAAACGAAAAAAATATGACTTTACTAGTTAATTTCATATAGTTGAGTGATAAAAATATGATGTGAGACAGCGTAAAATAGACCTAATAGGGTTTGTAACCTGGCGTATCAGAAGTTTAGTAGAACCAGCTACCTTTTTTTTTCTACTCATGCTTTTTGTTCAATCTTTTGTTGGACCATGCATGTAGCGAGAGTTTAATAGACCAACCTGCCTTTTTATTACGTCGTGCCTATCTACTTAAAGGAATTTCGTGATGGGAGTTGAGTATGCCGAGGTCGGCGAACAGCTTCTGCTTAACGACTTCTTCTGCGTCAAAAATTTTTTTCAAGCTTTTTGCTAAAGAATAATTTAAAATTTTAAACATAAAAACCATTTTCCCAAAATTAACTTCATTTTTGGGGGAAAAATTGCACAAACAAACGCTAATTATTCTATTGTCACAATTAAGGCACGAAAAGACAGAGTAGTAGTACAACCACGAACAAAATACAAAACATCCTTACAATAATTGACGTGGTTGCACAATGCCTATGAGCTATATCAATCAGTGACCTTAAATTATGTGGCTGGTTCTTATAAAGCTTACATGGTTTCCCTTGGATTTTTCTAGGGTAGTTCTTTTCCTTTTGATTTTTTATTTTTATTTTTATTTTTATAATATGATTGTTAACGATGCAGATAAAAGGTATAATATCCCCAAGGATCTTTCTATTTATTTATTTTTTGAATGGAACGATACATGTGAAAATATTGTAATAAAGGGTGAAGATACAAATTAAAATCTCCATTAAGTTTCAATATCATGTTAAATTATGTTACGCTTGGTGAGATGGTACCAACTTATAAAGTGAAAAAACTTACTACAATAAAAGCATAAAGAGTTTTTTTTTTCCTTTTCTGAATATGATATAAAACATGATAAACATAATTATTGCAGTATAATATGAGTTAAAATTGTCATGATTATGCTTTCCTTGAGCCGAGGGTCGGTCTATTAGAAATATTTTTTCTACATTCATAAGGTAAGGGTAAGGTTTGCGTACACGTAACTCTTCCTAGACTTTATTTGTGAAATTATACTGGATATATTATTGTTATTATATGAATTAAAATATTTCTCTCACATCAGAAGAATAAAATCTCATGAAAATTGCGAGGCGATGAGGTGGAATGAGGAGTTATAGACTTGAACCTACGGTAAAAGGATTTGTTACGGAAATTGGAATCGGGATATTTTTCGAGTTTAACTACTCATTATTTGAAATTCATTAGTCTGACTAATTCGAATTCTCGCCGTATAGGTCCGTGCTACATGCCAAAAGGTTCTTTATTTGAAAAACTCAAATCTAAGATCTTTGGTTAACGAGTGAGATAGTCACTTAACTTTTGCTTTGATTAACAGGTGGAATGGAGCAGTGGTGCTGAAACAATGGAAGAAATAATCCAGAAGTTACAACAAAGAGAAGACGCTGCCATTAAAAGAGAGAGGGCAATGGCTTATGCTTTTTCTCATCAGGCAAGTTAGCTATGACAATTGATTGCTCGTCTCAGTCCGTAGATGTAGGTTAATTTGTCTAAATCACATTATATTTTGTGTCTTCGTAATATATTTTTCTTTTATCGTCACTCAGGGTCCATTTTTTTTTAACTCCCGTATTACATCTGATTAATTCGATCCTAACACAATGCATGTTTCAGTGGAGAGCCAATTCAAACCGATATTTTGGACAAGCATATTATGATCTCGGCAAGGATAGTTGGGGTTGGAGTTGGATGGAGCGTTGGATCGCAATTCGACCATGGGAAACCAGAGTTCAAAACTCCATAAATTCAAAAATCTCTCACTCCCACCAAATTGCCAAGATAACTAAAACTACAAATTTGGGACCTATGAAACTAGTTGTCTCTGTTAAAAATCCATCCATCTCAAAAGGAAGAAAGTTGTCCATCTCTATTCCTGAGAATCAAGATTCCCAAGAAGCTGACATTTGATTGGCCAACTCAACTTATACTTAAAAATATTCTTTTTTGGTAATATTATGTACCAAATCAACCTATGATATCCCTATCAGTATGTTATCAAATTGACATTTTTATTTCTTTGGCTTTGTTTATTTTCGTGTTATTGTGGAGTTGTGGTTTGAAGTTTTTTTTGTTTAAAATATAAGAAACAAGTGGTGTTAATGACGCACTTGGTGATCGAAACTTTTTGTTTTATGTTATTCATATTTGATTTAATGTATTATAATCTTTTTTTTCTTTTTCTTTTTTATGTAATGCACGAACGGTAACCGCAGAATGGTCAAGTCAACTATGAAAAGATAGCTTTCTTTGTATTATTTTAGTTCTTACGATTTCTTCATTAAAGAAACATAACCACAGACACTCCATTATACTATTCTCAATTGTCAATTCTGATACCAACAAATAAATAACATCCCATGCATTTCCACCACAATAACAACCATTATTCTCATAACAACCGAAGAGGCATGAATTGTGATCGGGTAGTCAGAATCCCTCAACCCTTAATCAGAAGTTACAAATTCGAGCGTTCGAAAAAATCTTTTGGTAATGAGCACTTTACTCTCCTTAGCGGGCTTATCGGATGGAAATTCAAATTAGTCAGGCTAGTAAGTTTTCGATAAGTCTAAGCATAATATGTCCGAATTTGAAAACCGAAACAACAAAGTTTTAAATTATTAAAAAAAATAAGATCGAAGCATCATTGTTGCCTTTTGAATAGTAACTTATCAATCATAAAGAAGCGACAGCAACTATTGTGCAATGGTCGCTATCTTGATAGAAGCCATGAGTTTTAAGTGATTTAATTTTTGCTGTAAAAAGAAGTAAACAGACAAACAAACAAAAAGAAGAGGCATGATATCCAGCTAGACAGATTAATATGACAGCAATGAGCTGTGCAGGGTAAGGGGGCCACTAATTCATTGCTACCATACTTTGGTGGTATCTGCCTCTGTATTTTTTCTATTATTCAGCTTATGTTTCATCATTTGTAGAAATTGATGATTTGGGTCCCTTCACTGTTGAACTCTAACTAACCTCACTTAGTTTTACCTTCAACTGTGGTATCTCTTACTAGCACAGATGTCGAATAACTCTGTCTCACAAACTTTTAACCAAATAGGAAGAAGCTATTAAGTTTTTTGTTTTCATCTCTATTGATATTTTGTGACCTACAAGTTAGGGGTTCGAGTCGTGGAACCAGCCACTAATGCTTACATTATGGTAGGTTGTCTATATCTTGCCCTTTGTGGTGCGGCCATTCCTGCGTGAACTCAAGATCCCTTTGTGCACCGGACTGCCCTTTTTGTCCACCAAGACTTAAAGCAAGTAGGAAGAAACTATCAAGTATTTATTTTCGTCTCTATTGAGATTTTTTTGTCTCTGCAGAGATATGGACTTGATCTCTTGGATTGTTTTTCCACTACATTGACGACTAGACCACACCTTTAGTTCTACTTTCCTATATTGATTTACTACAAGTCTACAACTTTCTTTCCACGTGCAGTGGTTGATCCCTCAGTATGGTAACTACTATTGTAGAATTGGAAGAACACGTTGCTATGACTTAAAAAAGGCAGCATGGTGCACGAAACATCTCTCGTTTACGTAATGTTCGTGTTCGGGAAAGTGTTCTCTTGCAACATAGATCTTTATCAAGAATGCAAAAATGGCTTAAAATAAGTTATTTGAAGAAGAAATCTAAAACACAAGCTAGCTACTAGATGCCCCTCTTAAACCACCCTTAATTACTTTAACTGTTCACAGAAAATGACTTCACTTTTAATGCTCCTAAAACTCCATGCAGTGATAGGGATGTTAAAACATCAAGTACTTTTCTATTCCTTCTACAGACTTAAGAAAGTCATTTTTGAAACATGAACTGTTATAGTAGAATGTAGTAGAACAATAATCAATCAAAAGAAATCTCTCTCCTTCATCACATTTAGGAATGCCTTAATCCTAACAGAAAATTACTGTTCATCAACTGAAGTTAATAAGCCAACAAACAACAGCTTGATAAGTCTGGCAAACAGAAATAGAGCAATCCTAAACTAGCAGTTGTGGTGAAAAACACACTTATACATGAACAAGTCTAGAACACAAACCAACTAAGATATAACATTACACCGAGATTAAAAACCTGAAACTTGCTCAGGATTCTTCTTCCGCGGGTGCATTGCAACTGAATCAGACTCGACGATGAATCATTACCCTTCCATTGCCATTTCCATTTGAAGTATAGTACCTGTTCCTGCAAATTAATTAAGCTCAATGTAACAGTATTTCTAGAAATTTTATAGAGTACATATGGAATTTGATATGAGACTTAAAGAGTTGAATGTTGAAGTGATTCACCTGTCAGGCAATGAGAGGGAGAGCATTTGTCGAGCTAACTCAATGGCGAGAATCAGAGGAAGCAGAGGATGGCTTGTCGGAAATGCCATCGTGCTCCTCTATTTCACCTTGGATTCGTGCAGGAATGCGAAAGCCAGACAATCCGCCTAATTCTGAGGCAAATCCAATACCAGATATTGATGTTGAATACATAGGTAGCATAGCTTGATGGTGATGAATTGGATCAGCTGTGGCAATAGCAATCGCTGATGGGTCTATCCATGCACGAATTGAAGGTGAGTAACTGGACTGAAGGGGTCCCCTCTGAGGAAAAAACTGATTTTGGCCGAAAAACTGTTGTAGTAGTGGCGGGGCAGGAGGCGAGTTAAACAAGTACCCGCTTGCAGCTCCTGCAACTGCCCCCCCACAAAGAGCGATGCTGTCTGAGTCTCCACCGGCACGGGCAGCAGCCAGTCGTCTCTGCACTCGACCGAATTCTACTGGCGGCTGCTGCTGATGCTCAGACAGAGACCAGCCTGAAGCATCAAACCCAAGTGGGGTACTTCCCGTAAAGAAATTTGATGCTTGAAAATGAGTCTGTTCCTGTTCAGTATGGCGAGCTAGCTGGTTTTGGTGGTGAAGCAAAATAGGATCTTGAAAAGACTGTAATGAGAGCCTCAAATCTTGACTGTGGCTACTGGTTCTTGACAGCAAATTGTGTTCTTGAAAGCCCTGGAACTGCACAGCTGAAGAAGAAGTGCTTTCATTTGAACAACCCACAGGAAAAAAAGACTTAATAGTGTCAGCAATAGTATCAGAATCTAAAGATTGAGGCAAAAAGCTTGCATTTGCATTGTCACCACTTGAGTTACCACTATTGGTTTGGTGTAAAACTCTAGCCTCACTTTCATTCCCCAGCATTATCATTGCCCTTTTACTTGAAGACCCACCAATACTAACATTAACATCATTTTGTTGGGTGTCAAACTTCTCTTTTTCCTTCTTTTCTTGATCAAAATTAGTACTATTTACTATAGGACCAGTGGTTGGTTTCCAGGGTGGCAATTCTTCTAACTCATCAATGGCAGCTTGAGCCTTTTTAATGAGCCAATCAACAGCTTTACTAGGACGGTCATAGCCAAGTCGATCTTGAACATCATAGAACTGAATAGCAGTATGAGCAGAGAGGCGTACACGGCGGTCTCTTGGTCCTTTAGCTGTGCAGACTTTGCTGTGTCTGTCTTTTCTCCCTATAGACCTTATTATATGCCCACCTTGAACTTCAACAATCTCTCCACCTGAATTCCTTAAGCCAAATTTTGATGATGTTCCCATTTTTTCTCCCACTTTTGCATGTTCAAGATTTTGCTTTTGGATTGAGGAAGAAGAAGAAATATAAGACCTTTTCTTGGGTTGCTTTGGATTTTGTGTTTGTTGTTGTTGTTGTTGTTGTTGAGTATTGTCTAGGTTTTGACAGAGAAAATGATTATAGTGTGATGAAAATAGTTCATGGGATTGTTGAAAATGGTTGTGCAAGTGATGATTTGCATGAAAAACTTGTTCTTGATATTGGTGCTTTTCTTCTTCTTCCTCCTCTTCTTGTTCTTCTACATTTTGGTTGTGAAAATGGTGATACTGATTCTTCCTCTGAGGATCCAGACTCAGAACCTTGTTGTTGTGCTTCTGATGTTCCAGCTTTTGATGTTGAAATCTTTTTTTGTGTTACTATTTCTGATTCTTCTTCTTCTGTAGTAAAATCTGATACTGTTGTTGTTGTTGTTGTTGTTGTTGCCTCTCCCAAAAGGCACTGCAGCCATCCAAATTTGCAAATTCCATTACCAGAAAAATAAAACTAGTAGACTCTACAAAAAGGCAAAGGCATCACTAATTTTAGCCTAACCCATTCTCTTTTTTACTGCTTCTTTAGTTTTCTTTCTGTAACACACAGCTTTTGATGTCAAAGACTGCAGCTTTCTATGATTTTTTTTTGTAAGACTGTAATATGTACTTAGCTATAACAGCACAACTATAATAAGAGCCCAAAGTTTTTGCTACTCACTTAAAACAAAAAACAAAAAAAACCCGACAGTAATCAATCAAGAGGGGCTAAGAGACAAGAGATAGAGACAGAGTGAGTGAATAAAGAGGGGGGCCTTTGTGCTGTAAGGGACCTTGATATTTTTTTTCTTCCTTATACATATCATATGTCTCCAAAACTATTAGCCCGATTAATTTAAATTTATATTGTATAATTATAAGGGATTGTTTGGTATGGTGTATAAAAATAATGCTTTAATAAGGTATATTAATAATGTAGAGAGTAGTAATATATGGTTAGTAATGTAAGCATTAGTTATATAGAGATTATTTTTTATCCACTGTTTGGTATGGTGTAATAAAAATTAAGATACATTGCATAATTTTTAAGAAAGTTTTTTGTTTATAAAAATGCCCTCCATATTCTTTAGCTTCAAGGGACTTTAAAGATAATTTTGTCTTTAATCATGATAATTTTGTGATGTATTATTATATATAGGATAATATTAAATAGGTTATATAAGTAATACTTGCATCAGTAATACATATGTCGAAAAAGTGTACCGAATAAGAGATTAGTAATACCAAAAATTAATGCATGCATTGTTTCCCGTAATGCATTCCACCAAACGACCCTTAAAGTTAGTTTAAAAAAAAGAAAATATTTCATATTAATAAGAATTTCGTATTTGTCAACAATCGACCATTTTACCACTTGGTTAGTAAGAGCCTATGATGTCACTGTTGAGAGAGTGGCAGTGTTTGGTCAGAAACAAAGATTAAAGGCCTTTGTGACCTCATCATCACTGTCATATCTCTGTCTATCTTGATGCTGCAGCTGCTGTTTTTCACTTTTGTACAGCCCACGAAGCACAATTCACAAATCCAAAGACTCTTTTACCTTTTCTCCGTTTAGCCACAACTAACCTAGTTCAATTTTCACTATTAATTTTCTCCTTTTTGTTTAAGCATTCGTTATTAACAACTTACTGGTTGGAGTGGCGGATCTAGAATATCTTGAACATAGGTGCACCCCCAAAAAAAGTATTAAGTGAAAATTAATCTGTATTTCTTTGGGTAAATAACTTATATTCATTTAAGTGCGTCATTCAATTAATTTGGAGCCAATTCTAGAATATATATATAAAATATCTTATTTGACGGAAAGATTATGGGTTTACGTGTCTCATGATTCGGCCTATAGATCCGCTCCTGACTGGTTGGATTAATTTGGATTAAGTCCACTAAAAGAATAAAACACTTCCTATCAAGAGATTTTACGTTTTCTAACTCAAATCCGAAATATTTGATTAAAGGCAACGATATTCCACGACACTCGTCGGAGGTTCTTTCGTTCTTTCTTTCTCCTACAAATATCACTATTGTCCCACTTGATGTTGGTTGTCCAAAGATTTGTTTGGTTTAGTAAGTGTTTGATTACGAGCTGGAAATGGTATGCTTTAAATCTTTCTTAGTTGAAAATGACCCCTTAAAACTTTGTGGTTTTTTTCTATATTACATTCTTTTCTTCTCCCTCTTTTATTGCTTCGCTTAAAAGAAACAAATAACATCCTTCAAATTTCCGCATCCAAATGTTGTTCATGCATGACATCTCTTCATCGAGTCCGGAACCAAAATATGGTTCTTTTGAATTTAAAAAATTAAAATATGGTTCTTTTGGATTCAAAGAATCAAAATGTGTAGAAAAAAAAATTGAAAAATAATATATATATATATATATATATAACGCCCAAGCTTAAGGTGCTATTCCTTAATGGTCGTTTGCCCAATTAAGTAAAACGCCCTAATATAAGGCGCTATATATATATAAAGCCCTAACGTAACGCGCTATATATATTATGTGGGCTCATCAATAATTCTTCTGGAATTAACTGACATAACAATAATTCAACTGGGTATAGCGCCATAAATATGGGCGCTATACCTCAAATAATTGTACCCCCCAGACTGTTTTTGCCTTATTTAAAAAGGTTGAGGATTTTGTAAAATCCATTCAAAAATATTTTCAAGTCTTCTGAAATATTTCTTCATTAAGTTATTTTGCATTTTATCATAATATCTAAAGAGCGAAGAATTAAGATTTCATTATATTGAGGGGGAGGGGGTAAGGTTGTGGTGGCGAATAACTCAGTAAGCTATAGTTTATCTCCACAGTTTCATGTTAAGTTGTCACTTACAATGGAGAACAATACATTGGTATCGTTGTTATGTAAAAAAAATGAGTGTGAGCAAATGTTCAGTGAATATTACAGTAACCGGAAGATATCCGTATTCTGTGACTCCGCAAGGGGTTGCTTGTTATGTTGAGTTTAACATTGAAGACGATACGATGAAACTCTAAGAGATTTTTCGAGGACTCCGGATGAATACCGAGAATATCTTGTGATAAAACTGTTGGAAATGTACGTCAAGGCTGAAGACGTTCGCAATAATGAGGTTGCCCAAAATAGGGATATCCCTCAATTATCGGGTGGTTATTTTGGATCAGTTCTAGCCGAACAGGTTCCGGGTGAAATAGTTTGGCATGATCTAAACTTATCTCCACGGGTGAATGAAGAGCGAGGAAATAATTTGTCTCCTAGTTTACATGATCCACAAGCCGA
Source organism: Nicotiana knightiana (assembly GCA_005239525.1). Classification (NCBI taxonomy): domain Eukaryota; kingdom Viridiplantae; phylum Streptophyta; class Magnoliopsida; order Solanales; family Solanaceae; genus Nicotiana; species Nicotiana knightiana. Next base: position 73,935 of record ML381941.1, read on the forward strand.
GTGGTAACTTCAATTTTCCTTTGTGTTAAGATGTTTATTTTTATGAATTGAATTTGTATTAACACTCATATATCTACAGGGGGTGCCAGCCAGATATGAATTTTATAAGTTATGAACCAACGCCCACTTGAAATATGCCTAGTCTTGGTGTGTTGGATCATGGTGGTCCATCCGAGAGTCATCATCAATAGGATAATGTTCATCATGGGATATTAACACATTATGATTTGTAAGTGAAGTGATAAAGCTATATGTAAAGTTTGGATCAATTTGAGTAACTCATTATTTTATTGGTTGTGCAGTAAAAATGAGCAACTTGAAGGTTTTGTCCTTACTCAATTGCCCGAAGATGACATATTTAATCGAGATCTGGAAGATGCTCAGAGTCAGGAAGATAATAGTGATTATGACAACAATGTCGATGACTCTGGAGATGACACACCCTTCCCAAATGAGGGTGCTGAGGAGGAGGAAGAGAATGTTGAACCTGATTTGATGAGGGAGCATGTTCCACCTCCCGTTAGACCAAGAGTATACGAGTACCACGTGTTGTTTCATTGAAGGGAGATTATCTACCTTGATCATTTGCCAAGTATGCCGGATGTGGATTCCCTCACAATGGATATTGATGAAATCCGGACAACAATGTGGGATGAATCTAGAGCAACGGTGATGTCAAAGGGCATGTTTATTCCTGATAAAGCACGCCTAAGCAGGGCGGTGCAAATGTACAACGTAAAAGAGTGTCGTGAGATCATGGTAGCAGAGTCATCTTCTGATGTATACAAGGTTATTTAACGTAAATGGTTTATGGGTTGTAACTGGATACTGCTTGCAAGGAAGACAAAAACAAATATGTGGGTTGTGGGTAAATACATTGGCACCCACAATTGTGAAATGGACACATTCAGTGGGAATCATTTTAACTTGACTGTTGACTTGATCTCTCTTGTCTTGATTCCACACATTGAAGCGTCCATAAGGTACAAGATCAAATAGTGTATAACATCTGTCCACCAAGAATATGGGTGTACTATAACCAAAAAAAAGCATTTCTCGGGCGTAAACGTGCGTTTGAAATTATTTATGGTAACTGGATAGGTCCTTTGCATCTCTGCCTAGATACATAGCCGCATTGGGACACTTAACTCCGGGACTGTTGTTGAATGGAAGCTTGAGCGGAGTCCGGGAATACCAGAACATAAATTCAAATATATGTTTTGGGCATTTAAACCAACAATTAATGAGTTTGTGCATTGCCGGCCGGTAATATCCATAGACGACACTCTTGTCTATGGAAAATATGATATTAAGTTGTTGATCGTCGTTGCAGTAGATGCTAATGAAGGTATATTTCCACTAGCTTTTGCTATTTGTGCCAATGAAAGCCAAGAGACGTGAACACTATTGTTGAACCACTTGAAGGAGTACGTTGTCAGACAATATTAAGGTATTTGTCTAATATTTGATCGACATGGTGGTATTTTTAGTTTCGTATTGCGTGCATGGAAGGAACCGTATGCCTACCACCATTACTGTGTGAGGCACCTGAAAGCCAATTTCCAGAAGGCATATCCCTACAAATATTTGCATGATTTAAGGTGGATGACTGCAACAGATCACCAAGAGTGTAAATTCAGGAATCGAATGGAATTGATCAGGCAGGAAGACGAAGGAGCCTATCGTTGGTTGATGCGACATGAGCTTGACAAATGACTTCATATGCGGATGGTGACAGAAGATATGGAATTCCAACTACAAATGTGTCAGAGTCTTTCAATGGATTATTGAAGTCTGTCCGTGGATTGCCTGTCACTGCCATGGTGTGGATGTCACTCAAGCAGATGTCAGAGAGGTTTGTAGAAAGGGCTAAAGGTGCATCGTCATTGATGGAAAGGGGTGTTAAATTTATGTCAATACCAATGAAAAGATTTGATAAATACAGGAAGTGAGCACATTGACATTCATTTTTGCAGTATTGCAACGAGCAAAATATTTTTGAAGTTCGCACCGCTATCCATCACAATCGGGGGAATAATACACACACCGTAAATGAATCCAGAAGGTTATGCTCCTATGTAAAATGGTCCATCTATCACATGTCGTGCTCTCATGCCATGAAGTGCTTTCAACATACAGGTTTCACGACAATGAGGTACGTCGATAAGAGTATAGTGTTGCTGCATACTTAAACACCTATAGTGTATAGTTGCAGCCAATGGGTGCTGAGCATTATTGTCCTCCGGAACCATTTAAAATGGTGTGTAACAAGGATTATTTGCGTCAATGACAAGTGCAAAAAAGAATGCGTATATGAAACCAAATAGATGTCGGTGATACTGTTTATGCCCGTAAATGTGGCATATGTTTGCAAATAGGACATGACTGTTGTAAATGTCCTTCAACTAGTTTGGGTAGCGGTGGTAATACACCTCCTGGTGGAAGTTCATCCAATGTTCCCAATGATCAAGGATACACGTAGCGTTTTATTTCTGTAATTTGTTGTAATAAGTGTATGTACATGTTCATCTTGCAGAATATATGAAATAAAATTATGTTTCCATTGATGTTAAGTCTTATTGATATTTAGCATTAATATTTGAGTACAACAATTTAACATACCACCCAAGTAAAAAACAATTGTCATTCACCATTATCGTCGATGTCTGGCACTATTTCATTATCATTGTCTTCATGTTCTTCGTCAACATTGTGTACGCACCCTTCGGGGCCGAGGGCATCACAATCTAGACCCCAATTGACACACATTTCTCGTATTTCATCGCTATCATCAATAAGACCAACTGCTTGATTTCTACAACAATATGGGACTCCAACGTCCAACGTCTGTGGTAGAAACTTAGGTAGTCCCTCCTACTCGAAAACTGTTGGGAAACATGATAATCATCGTTTTTATGCAATTTTTCATTTTCTAATAAATCCCAGTACTGATCCTCCGTTCCTCCCAGGAAATTAAGATCATCCATTGCATGATGAATAGATAGTGCCTTTTCCATCTCTAGAATCTCCTTCATCAAATGCCAAATCACTTCTGGTTCATCTTTGTGTGTTTTTTTAGTAAGGTTGTAGACAGTGCTTGTGGGAAAACAAGCCCATGCCAGCGACATAGTACTTCATAATCACATTTTTTTGAATAAAGGGGAACCCACTGTAGTTTTTCACCCCAAATTCGCATACCTTCAGGCTTTGTAGAATGTGATTTGCCCTCAATAATGTGCCCTGTAACTTTGAGATTAGTGTGTATATTGATTGGCTTATTTTCCAAGGGACGCAACACACCATACCATTTGTCATCAACCAAGTCAGTATAGCAACCTAGCATATTTTTTTCAAGGTAGGGATCAATAGTGTTAAGACATGTTCCATGGGGATCTGTTGAACTACCTTCACCCTTCTTCCTCTTTTTGAACTACTTATTAAATCTTAGTAACATTTTTATATTAATGTTGTAATGTCTCTTCAAATGGTCTTTGAATACAGATGTCTTGGTCCAGTTTAATAAGATGACTTATACCCTAAAAAATCATTATCACGCGCAACATAGCGTGACACCAATATGCGTTATGTGTATTGCCTTGTCGAGCTGAAAAAGATGCTGTTCTGGAAAAGCAGTCTTGTACCCTAAAGAATCATTATCATGTGGAGCATAAAGCGGCACCAATATGCATTGTGTGTATTGTCTTGTCGACCAAAAAGTTGACGTTCTGAAAAAGCTGTCTTGTACCCTAAAGAATCATTATCACGCAGCATAGGGCGGTACCAATATGCGCTATGTGTATTGTCTTGTTGAGCTGAAAAAGTTGCCGTTCTGGAAAAGCTATCTTGTACCCTAAAGAATCATTATCACGCGAAGCATAGCGTAACACTATCATGTGTTATGTGTTTTATCTTGCCTATAAAAGCCTAGTGCATTTTTGTTATTACTTGCGCTTAACCAAAATCATCTGTCTCAGGCATGTCAGTATCACACAATCTGGCCTCCGTATGACTAATCAATGAGATAAAAACAAACATAAATTATAGTAATACAAACTAACCAGATCCCATGATAGATCCTCAGCATCCCTCGATGATGAGCCATAACTCAGTCGACACACACTATCCACATCTCATGTCGAACAATCATCAGCAACCGTTGATGGCTCTAGAGGACCAGGAAAATACTGATCCCGCTCTTGTTCTGTAATGGTCGTGCCCGCGATTAACAATGGAGCTGACGGGGTCAACTGCGAAGTCCTTGGAGTAAGCTGAAGGCTGAATGACGGCATATCGCTAGGAGCATGGTTTGGCTCATGGTGGTCACCCGGCTGATCAACTTTAACATCCTCAAAAGGTGCCTCAACTCCCTATTGTTGGGGACCACGTCCTCGCCGACCCCCACGACCTCGTGGGACACCCCTACCTCTCTGGGCACGCCTGCGACGTCGACCACGTTCAGGCTCCGCTGGTGGCCCACGATGGTACTGCTATGGCAACACATAATCAGCCTCCTATCCTAAGCGCTCATCATCTTGGGCTCGCCTCAATGTCCGGGAAGCCATATCTGTAACCTGTCGGCCATACTCGTGCAAAGCGACAACTCCCTCGCCGGTATGCTGTTGCATCTGCAATCCCAACTGGAAGAAGAGATGTAGGTCAATAGCCTGCACAACATGTAAAATATTAATTACAGAACGCTAGGTTAACGTTATAAGTAAGTATACCAAATAACATACTAGTGCCTCATGCCTCCCGACGTATGGAACGTATCGACCGCCAACGCGATGAACGAGATTCCCGATGAAAAGTAGGTTACGGTGCGGTACTAGCCCATATACTCATGCTCACCATCCGTACAGTCAGGTGGATGGGGTGGCGGAATCAGGTCATGCCGCTAGTCCTAAATATTGATCTGTGCCTCTATCCATGCCACATATGTCTGGTCAACCCTGGAACGATCTTCCCGCTAGTAATGTGTCCTAAGACAAGCGGGTGGTAGAGGTACAAGCTGCAGTCAACCAAACTAGCGAACGACTCGCTCAGTGGCATGATGCTCAAAAATATCGAGACACATCAACGGAACAGAAGAGATCCACATAATTCGGCTCGTCGAGCAATAATCGGGCAACCCAGCTATTAGCTCGTAGCTGTATGGCCTCCAAATGAACTATTAAGTAAAAGCAGGAACCGTGAGTATATGCAACACATATAAAGCCAAGCCAAGTAAACTTAAGTATACATTTACCTATGCACCCTCCATCAAATTCAACAAATCCCTGCAATAGGGGAGATTATGTCGAGCCTTGTACCCGTGTCCGTATCCCCGCCTATCAACCCACCTGTCACACCTCCGTTTTTCACCCGGCAAGGGTAATAAGGGAATTTTTCCAATTAAAGTGACTAATCAAAATGGGATTAATTATTTATTCAGAGTCGCCACTTGGAATAATTTATGGTGTCCCAAGTCACCGGTTTATTTTAAATCCCATATCGAGGAAGTTTTGACTCTGTGTTAAAGTCTGCGGAACCAGAAGACAGGGTAAGGAATTCTGTTAACCCGGGAGAAGGTGTTAGGCATTCCTGAGTTCCGTGGTTTTAGCACGGTCGCTTAGTGATTCATACTTGGCTTAAATTATCTAATTACTCATTTTTAGGGTTTATGTATATTTTGCCTTTTACTGCTTTTAAGAAATTATCCTACGACGAGTCACGCGTACGTGTACTCATTTTATTTAATGAGCTAAAAATCATGTCACGCGTACGTGTACACAATTAATATCCCTTAATATTAAAATTATTCGGCCAAAGTCACGCGAACGTGTACCTTGATTTTATTTTGAAAAACTGCGCTTAAATCAAGTCACACGTACGTGTACACATATTGTTATGCTTTGTTAATATTCAAAATGTTTGGCCGAACACACACCTCAATTTATTTTAAAAATCATAATTATATCACACCAACGTGTACACAGTTACGATGATAAATTAAAAGTGCGCAGTACCAAACCTTAAGACTAAATGCATTATTGTGACCATCACTTGTCCTCATTTTTTCAAGTTTAACTTTTCAGAACTTTTCTTTTTAGATTCTTGCTCAACAACAAAGACTAATAAACTTAACCTTAAGACTTAACAACTAAGAAAATTACATGATAAAAAAAACAGATTCAGAACAATAGACATATTAACCAAGATCTCCATAACCAACAGTATTCAATGCTAAGGGGATTTTGTATAAACACAACATTAAAATGATAAATAACAATGAAATTACTTGAAATCAAAATCGAGCAAATGAACCAGAGAGCGGTCGGAACCTCGAATCGACGCTGGAAAAACTCGGAACCCAAGCTCGAAGCTACTGCTCACTCGATTTTTGGACTGAAACTCGCCGACTCTCTCTTATTCTCGTTCTCTCTGTTTTCAGAGAGCGGCCAGAACCTCGAATCGACACCGGAAAAACTCAGAACCCAAGCTCGAAGCTACTGCTCACTCGATTTTTGGACTGAAACTCGCCGCCTCTCTCTTACTCTCGTTCTCTCTGTTTTCTGCCTTCCATTTGTGCGTGAATGTATTTAGAGAAAATTAGAACTCCTTGGGAATGGGGTTCAGATTCTTTCTATGAGACTAAGAGCTTTTTTTTAATGTTCTTAGGGGTGGTGTCACTGATCATTAAGGAAAATGAGGATCCTTTTCTTTGTGTGTGTGGCTGCCCTCCTCCTCTCAGGGGTCTGATGGTTGTCCTTTAATATAGAAAATGGGATTATGCTTTCAGAGATACGAGGGTGAGATCGTGTGTGCATGTGATACTGTGAGTGTATGATCATGGGGTAATAGAAGGAAGAAGTTAGAGTGAGATGTGTGTGTTGAGGTTAAGTGACGTGAGGTGTGGGGGGAAGTTGAGATTTGTTATCTAGATTTATTATACATTTTCTTTCATTGAGATAAAGTTTGATATAACAAACTTTATCTCTTTTAACGTAACTTCATTTTTTTTTGTCTTTTATTTTAAAGATAAATTGAATTCTAAATATAAGAAGATTAATCAACATTTCTTACAATATAGAAAAAACTAAATATTTACATGTACTTTAAATAATACTAAGAAAAGATATCATAATCTACTTATTAAAATTTTAATTAAAAGAAGCAAAATATATATATTTTTAAAAAAAAAAAAACCAAATTAACTAAAATCTGTTAAGAGTAATATAAAACTTTATAACATCAAGATTAGACCTAAAGAAATTTTTACACTTAAATAATATATAATTTTGCTGTGACCAAAAATTAGTTGTTCACAACATGCCCCTCTTTGCTTGGAAACATGAAGAGTTTTCGGGCAAAGAAAAAAAAATGAAAAAGGTGACTGATTTTTGACCTCATTATTATTTAAAAGGGAAAAGAATCGAAAAGAAGGGGTTGCAACCGAGCCTTGGTTTTAGGCAGCCTACATATCCTGGGTTATAGGGGAATCCGGTCGCATGTAGTTCAAGTAGAAAAAGAGTGAGGGAGAATGCTTAGGGGGAGAGCCGACTGAAGTTCCGTCGAGGTTCCGATCCGCAGTTCCGACTATTACATCAAATGAAAACAAATTACATACTCTTGTAATCTAAGAGTTACAAAATTCCTATCTAAATGCCTTTTGGAGCCTAGTCTTGATTCTTGACTTGCTTCTCCCATTGACTCTGAAACTTGATGCTCTCGATGTAACAAACTATGGAATATTCTCACAAGCTTGTTTCTTGATCAGATGATGAGAAGATGGATCTTGAGACCCTATGTCTCCGCATGCATTATGTCAAAGCTGGTTGAGGCTGGTATTGAGATCAAACATTCCATTTTCTCCGGCAAGAGCTAGAATCTTAATTTTGCACATCCAATCCGTGCTTTGCAGAAAAACCTACAAGCCATCCAAAACAAACAAAACGAACAAAAATGTTCTGCCCCAGTTTACACTAGGAAATTTTTGTGAGTTATTGAGAACACATTAAACTATATTTTCTATTGCAGAATAAAGAATTGAAAAATACACACTTTTTAAAAAAAAAAAAAAAAAGGGATGTCGTACCCAGTGTTAACAAGAATGCATGCGACCAGGGGATGTAGTACCCTATGTTGACGATAAAATGAGGCTCGTGGTACTCTAGGATGCTACTAGGGAATGTCGTACCCTATGTTGGCAGAAAAATGCAACCAGGGGATGTAGTACCATGTGTTGACAATAAGATGAGGCTCTTGGCTCGCTGAGATGCTACTAGGGAGTGTCGTACCCTATGTTGGCAGAAAGTAATGCAGTCAGGGGATGTAGTACCTTGTGCTAGAAATAAAATGAGGCTCGCGTCACTCTGGGATGCTACTAAGGAATGTCGTACCCTATGTTGGAAAAAAGTAATGCAGCCAGGGGGTGTAGTACCCTGTGTTGGCAATAAGATGAGGCTCGTGGCACTCTAAGATGCTACTAGGGAATGTCGTACCCTATGTTGGCACTAAAATGCAACCAGGGGATGTAGTACCCTGTGTTTGGCAATAAGATAAGGCTTGTGGCACTCTAAGATGCTACTAGGGAATGTCGTACCCTATGTTGGCACTAAAATGCAACCAGGGGATGTAGTACCCTGTGTTTGGCAATAAGATGAGGCTCGTGGCTCACAAAGATGCTACTAGGGAATGTTGTACCCTATGTTAGCAACGAGAAATACAACCAGGGGATGTAGTACCATGTGTTGACAATAAGGTGAGGCTCATGGCTCACTAAGATTCTACTAGGGAATGTCGTACCCTATGTTAGCAATGAGAAATACAACCAAGGGATGTAGTACCTTGTGTTGGCAATAAAATAACGCTTGCAGCGTTCTGAGATGCTACTAGGAAACGACGTACCTTATGTTGGCAATAAAATGAGGCTCGTGGCGCTCTAAGATGCAGTCAGGGGATGTAGTACCTTGTGTTGGCAATAAGGTGAGACTCATGGCTCACTAAAATTCTACTAGGGAATGTCGTACCCTATGTTAGCAATGATAAATACTACCAGGGGATGTAGTACCATGTGTTGACAATAAGGTGAGGCTCATGGCACTCTGAGATACTACTAGGGAATATCGTACCCTATGTTAGCAATGAGAAATACGACCAGGGGATGCAGTACCCTGAGGTGAAGATAGGGTATTCCCTAAAATGAAACAAAAAATAACATGATTACATGTATATTAGAAAGAAATCAAGGATTTGAGAACTTCACTTGGTGGTGTTCGTCTTTTCACGAGCTGTTTCCTAAAATTGTTCTATTCCTGTACTGAACAAAGAAAAATTTGTTAGTTTTAAAATGGTGGTCAGTTTGTGGCCTTGATTTCTTGAGTGACTTGACCTTGCGGCCATTACACTTGTTAGAAACACTGACTTCATCGATTGTCGTACAAATTGCCAGGAGATTCTGTCATTACTTTCTGGAGATCTTCTTTGTCAACATCAAAACCTGAGTATTTTGTGCCTATCACCATTTGTGTGTATGGTGCAAACAACCTTTCTCCCAGAACAACTTTTACCCGAGTAACTTTTGTCGACCCTTGACACATTGTTCAGTCCGCCAAACCTTTTGCTCGTCAGGAAAAATCAAAGATGGCTTTATGCCTTTGCCCATGCATGGTCATGCCAGAAAGTTTTGCTTCATATAACAGGGAAACTGTAACCAATTTTGTGGCATTTTCTTTGCTTTGCTTTGATGAAATTAGACTGAAAGGGATTAAAAAAGAATAGTACGAAAGAAAACAAGAAGGTAAACTAATAAGTATTACAACTTAATCAAGAAGTGTACCTTTCAAAGAATAAAAATAGAAAGGACTTATCTGGAGGAATATGCTGACTTCAATGAACATGACAGGCACTTTGGACTGGATGACCGATCCGTCTGAACCATCTAATTCTCAAAATCTGTTGTAAACTTCACCTTGAAACCGAATTATTTGTATTAACCATGATTGGGACAAGATATATGAAGACCTTAATCGATCAACGATAACCTTTGTGGGTTTTCACCAATTGACCTCTCTCATTTGCCTTTCTCTCAACTCACTATCTCCTTATGGTGCCCGTGAGGATTTTCACCAATAAGACTCTCTCATTTTATTTCTCTCTCTTTACAATGGCCGAGGCATCACCGTAATATACCAATTTAGCATTCTCGAAAGTTGATCGGAAGGTCTTAAAAGGGAAAGGTAAAAAGAACTTTTGAATTGAATTACAACTTTTGGAACCATTTTGACGGAAAAAACCGTCGGAAAAAAAATAAAATCATGCCCTAGTTTGTTTGAATACTGGGAAATGTGGATTTTTGTTTTAGTGTGACCGAACCCCAGAGTGAGGCTGCCTACGTATCCTTTCAGAATCAGGTCGGACGTAGTTCAATCAACATGAACTCGTTTTTTTTTTTTTTGTATATTTTTTTTATTACATTGGTTCCAAAAGAGGGGAAAACAAAGAAATATAAACAAGGCTTCAAAGGG
>ML381943.1:0-38090 GCA_005239525.1 Nicotiana knightiana
AACACTCAGCACGGAATGTCCCCTCGTGCATAACCTCACAAACACTCGGCACGGAATGCCCCCTCGTACAATAAATAAATAAACTACAATTTAATCAAGGGAAATCAACAATACGAACCGTAAATCACAACATCCAGGAATCAACAATAAGAACCATAAATCACAACATCCCGACAAGGGAGTCAAAAACGCAAACAGTATCATTAACAGAATAAACAGCAATAGAAATCATACCATCCCGGCAAAGGAGTCAACAATGAAGCAACATCATCCCGGCAAGGGAAACAACTATAACCAATATCGCCTCAACAATTAACTTTACGAAATAAAACTCAGCTCAAACAAGAGCCCAATAATAGGCAACATCAAGAAAACACCAACAACATAAATGTTTATCAACTAGATCCAAGTAGCACATAAGGGAAAAATCATATAAAGCACAATGTAAGACTCACGGGCATGCTTGACACCAACGAACAGATGTTCTAACTACGGTTAAACAACGATAAAGCTAGATAACACTAGTATAGTCAATTTGGCAGTTTTAGGAAGCAAGTATAGCATGAAGATAAGGGCGGTAAGATATTCAATTAAGTCAATTAAGATCAAATAGCCAACAAAGGAATCCAAAAGCAAGTAATTCTAATTTAAGCAGAAAAGGATGAAATTAACAACCAAGGATTCAAACGTAAAAATTACAACTCATACACAGGTAACATAAGAACCTACGAATCCTAAAAGGCCAGTCTAGTAGCAAATAAGTCTGAGTACGCACTGGTCACCTCGTGTACATGGACTACACACAACAAAGAAGACTCAATCCTAATGGGTAGTTCCCTCACACAAGGTTAGGCAAGATACTTACCTCAAAGACGACAACTCGGTACTCAAAAACAGACTTCTAAGGCGAAAATACCTCCGGACGGCTCAAAATCAACTAAAACAACTTTAAAATACACATAAAACTTATAAGGAACTATCCCGAACAATAAAGTTTCAAACTTGACAAAATTATGAAAATCGACCCAAAAGTCGACCCCTGAGCCCGCACCTCGGAACCCGACAAATTTTAAAATTTCGATTACCCATTCCGATACGAGTTCACCCATACTAAATTTATCCAATTCCGATAACATTTTGTCTTTCAAATCATGATTTTACATTTTTGAAGTTTTCTTTCAAAACCCACAACTTCCTCAACCCAAAACACAATTTAAATGATGGAAACAAGAACTAATTCATGAAATATAATTAATTCTAGTGGAAGAACACTTATCCATTAGATTTTTGTGAAAAACCCTCAAAGAATGGCCCAAAACCGAGTTCTAGAAGTCAAAATATGTCAAAAATGGTGAAACCCAGATTTTTGGTAATCTTATATTCTGCCCAGGTGCTTTGATCATCGCGATCGCGGAAAATGATACGCAATCGCATAGAAGGAAATGGTTACTGGCTTAAAATTCTCTACGCGATCGCGAAATAACTTATGCGATCGCGTATAAGGAGTAGGTTATCTTCTGCGATCGCGAATGCAATTATGCGAACGCGAAGAGGAAAAAGGACCTGGATTGTACTACGCGATCGCGAAGATGCTCACGCGAACGCGGAAGGGAAAATGGTGGAGCTACGCGATCGCGAAGGCCTTTACGCGATCACGAAGAGGATGTTTTGGGCGACCAACAAAGACACATCGCGATCGCGAAGGAAGCACTGCGATCACGATGAATAACTTCAGACACCAGAAGACAAGTAGTTCAAAGTTGGAAGAAAATAACCATAGCCCATCCGAAACACACTCGAGGCCCCTGGGACCCCGTCTAATCACACAAACAAGTCATATAACCTAACACAAACTCGCTCGAGGTTTCAAACCACATAAAATAACACTAAAACGATGAATTAAACCAAAAATCAATGAAAATTCCTCAAAACTTCTTTAAACATCAAATTTTGCATTTAAGGTCCGAATCACATCTAATGAAGTCCGTTTCTTACCAAACTTTACAGATATGACACAAATATTATATCGAACCTGTACCGGGCTCCAGAACCAAGATACGAGCCCGATATCATAGGTTTCATATAGAATTTCATTTTCAAAATCTCTTATATTTTTCAGAAAACAATTTCTTTTAAAAATTTATTTCTCGGACTTAGGACCTCGGAATTTGATTCCGGGCATACTCCCAAGTCCCATATTTTCCTACGGACCCTCCGGGACCATCAAATCACGGGTCCGGATCCGTTTACCAAAAATGTTGACCGAAGTCAACTTTATCAAATTTCTAATACAAAATTATCATTTTTATCAGATTTTCACATAAAGGCTTCCCGACTACACGCTCGGACTGCGCACGCGAATCAAGGTGAGATAGAAGAAGGTTTTCACGACCTCGAAACACATAATTAGCTAGAAATATATGGGATGACCTTTTGGGTCATCACAATCTCCCCTCTTAAACAAATGTTCGTCCTCGAACGTGCCAAGATTCGCCTTGAACTCATCCAATCACTGATGGTATACTTCCAACACATAGCTGCGGGTGATCCCACGTCACCCCAACCCACATAAGGCCGATGAAACAATCACAACCGCAATATAGCCTTCATATCACCATAAACCTCATACCTCTACTTCTCACCCTCTACTCATTTACAAAAGACCCGATTCTAAATCCATATCCGGCATTAGCCTCAATCAGCCGCATCAACTCATGACTAAACCCAAAAGGCACAACCACACAACATAGTACATCACACATAGGGTCATATAACACTTTTGATCACAATAGCTGCCCGAAATCAACTCGACATTAGCAATTAGCCCCACATCTGAAAGAACTCTATTCCAAACCCCATAATACTGATAATAATGCAATAAACACGAAGACTTCATTATTAGGCACCCGAAACACCGAGACACAACTACCACTACCGGGCATACATCCCGCAAACTAAACTAAAGAAACACGTAATGAAATGACTGAATATGAAAATATAAACATATAAATGAACTATCAAACAAGCTCATAGGCACAACTCTCTATCAATACTGACCTACAAAAAGCAATATAACAAGGAAGAAGCAAAGCATATGAACAAACTACAAGAATTCCATCCTGATAAAGATTTCCACCGCGGTACTCAGCCCGATCTAAATATATCGAATCACAAATGTCACGAGGACCTCACCCTCAACTCTGAATCATATACCGAAAATATATCGCACCAATTGAAATTCCTCCACTAATTCATTCCAGCTGATAAAATCATAACGCTAGCTGATCTCACATCTCGATGGAGTATCAAATCACAACTCGTAAATAAAATACTCAGGAAAATCACGTAAAGCTTACCACGAAGAACAACAAGGACTCACTTCCAGTTTCACCACTATCAAGAATGAAATAAATAACGATAGACACGGGCTACTACTCATAGAATCTTCCAACAGGAGCAAACACAAAATGGAGTGCAAAACATGGAACTCACTCATAAATGAAACAACAAATAAGGGAACTCGTCCCCACCAGCAGAACTATAATGAAATACAATTGGTGCCCCTCTGCAACACATCAAAACATACCTGGGTGACGATATCTGGCACAACGACCTCTATTTTACTATATGAAACACAACAATGGGTCGGGTCTCCCCCTCTTAGGCACCCTCTACTCACCTGAATACCCTTCTACCACACACCTACCTGAAACCTGGGACAATCTCTCACCCTGTGGCTAACATCTCCACGCTGAAAACAATCCCGCTGCCGACATGGCTGTGGAAAAACACACAATACGAATCCTTTGGGACCCATGAGTACCTGAAATCCCATGCGAAATTGGTAATGCAAACTAAACTAGTTGACCCACAAAACTTCTACCGTGTCGTACCTTGCCTCCATAATATGGACCAGTAGATTCCTCCGACTTACGAGGCCTCATTGCCTCCCTGAAATCTCTCCCTGATCTCATCTGTCCTCTATCTCCCGGTCCCACATGCTCTTTAACCGGCGTGCGATGCCCACTACCTGCTGAAGCGAGGCATCCTACTCTAACTCTCGAGTCCCGCTGAATCGAATATCATGTCTGAATCTCTCAAAAAATCTACGGACTCATAATCTAACTGAAGCAACGAAACGAGGTGTATATCTGGCCAACTCACCGAATCTAACGACATACTCCAATAGTGACATAGCGCCCTGACGCAACTGCTCAAACTCCACGCGCCGTACATCCCGAAGGAACTGAGGTGCAACCTCCCTCAAAACATCTCCGAAAACTGAACCCATGCTAGTGAAGCTAACTCGGGCCGGTTACCCCAACTCATACGCCGCCACCACTGATCAACCCACTACTCTGAACCTGAGACGTGACAAAAGTGATCTCGCTAGTCGCCCCAATACCCGAAGTACGAAAAATATAGTGACACTCCTCCAGAAAACCCTGGGTATTATCTGCCACCAATCCACTGAAAGATAGGAGGGTGGTACTTCCAGTACCTCTCAAGTCTAAGGTATTCTTCCTCCGCTGTTGCTACCCTAACCACAGCTGAACTGAAACCACATGTCGTGTTGCCATGACAACTCGAACCTGACCAACATGATCACACTGCTCTAGAGTGGAGACGGTGGGAGTCTGAACTCCTCCCCGGATCTGTGAAGCAACTGGTGCACTAGAATCAACCCTGCCTGAGTCAATGTACTAGTTATACTTAAAACTATGCCTAGGCCTCCTAAATTCCGGGGTAGCAACAAATACCTCCACTACTTGTTCCCCAACTAGAAGTACTGGCAACTCCTCAACGGCTGCTCTGGTAGGCATCTCAAATGCGGCACGTGCTCCTCGTTGGCCCCTGTCTCTGACCCTTGCGACACTTGCTTCGGGGTAACATCATCAGGAACCGTCGTTCGTGTCCTCACCATCGGCGAGAGAATGGAACGATAATTTCAAACTTCAAGATCAATAAACTCGCACGATAGGAATGAAGGAAATGAAATTGTCCTAATAGTTCTGTAGCCTCTCGAAGATAAGTACAGACGTCTCCCGATCCGCAAGACTCTACTAAACTCGCTTATGACTCGTAACACCTATGAACCTAGAGCTCTGATACCAACTTGTCACGACTCACAACCCAATTTTCCCCTGTTGGGTATCGTGATGGCACCTAGTCTCAAGGACTAGGTAAGCCTAGTAGTTACTGAATAACAACAATAATAAAAGGAAAACTAACAGTCTTGATATAGAATCTCCACAGAATGTACAAACTTTCCCAAAACCGGTAATACAAGTCATAAGCTCTACGAATCTTCTACAACTTCTAAGTACAACTGTTTGGAAATAAATACAACAATGTATGAATAATAAATAGAAAGAAGGTGACTCTGACGCCTGCGAACGCACCAGCAGGTTACCTTGAGTCTCCTCGGTAATCATCCACACAGATACTACAATATATACCTGGATCTGCACACAAAAAAGTGCAGAAGTGTAGTATGAGCACACCACAATGGTGCCCGGTAAGTATCAAAACTAACCTCGGTGGAGTAGTGGCGAGGACTAGTCAAGACACCACTGGTCTAATAAATAAATAACATGAATATAGCAATGACCGAACATTACATCTACCTAAGGCTTCACGGAATAATTTACGACAATGAAATATAAAGCGGAAGGAAATTACAGAAATCAATCGTGAAACAGCACAAAAATACACAAAAAGATGGATAGGAAAACAAGCCGAATCGAAAGGAAACACAATACAATATAGAACACCAATAACTCAACTCCACGCCGGTTTGTTCACACCGGGCCTTAGCCATTAAAATCCATAACTGGTAGAAATCTTTAAACATCAGTTCATATGAAAAACTTTTACAAATAAAATCATTTTTTGTATAGAAGAGTTTCCTTTGAAAACATACTTTCTCCAAAAGTAGATATAAGTATATTTAGTAGAGAGAATTTCGTAAAACAAAGTTTCTTTCAAAATATGAAACTTCTCAAAGATGCTTTCCCAATAAATGACTTCCACATATCATTTTAGGCAAGACTAGTGCTTTTTAAATATACCTTCGATGTAAAAGTCATTCAAATATAATCATTTCAAAACCATTTATTTTTCAATAATACTTTTCAATAAAATCCCTTGATCAAAATCTCCTCAAGATTTATCCACGGGAACTCAGTCCGTAACTCAAAAATTTCCCATGCAGTACAGGAGGAATATCAAATCTTGCCAATAAATGCAGTAAGAGATCAGTAGAAATATCCAAATTTAGAACAACAGAATAAAATGCAAAGACAAGTGCACGACATCACCCTTCGTGCTTTTACTCTCATCCTCACCAAAACAAGTGCACGACATCACCCTTCGTGCTTTACTTTCATCCTCACCAAAACAAGTGCAGCAAATAGCAAATAGGAACAACGAAAATAATAATGCATAAATACGGCACGGAATGTCCCTTCGTGCAATAAATAAATAAACACTCGGCACGGAATGTCCCTTCGTGCATAACCTCACAAACACTCGGCACGAAATGTCCCCTCGTGCAATAAATAAATAAACACTGGGCACAGAATCTCCCCTCGTGCATAACCTCACAAACACTGGGCACGGAATATCCCCTCGTGCAATAAATAAATAAACACTCAGCACGGAATGTCCCCTCGTGCAATAAATAAATAAACACTCGGCACGGAATGTCCCCTTATGCAGGGGCGAAGCTACGTTCCTTCAAGGGTGGTCAACTGACCACCCTTCACCGGAAAATTATACTTTGTATAAGGTAAAATATTACTTGTTATTGATTAAAATAGACTTTGAACACCCTTATATAGCCTAATGACAAATGTTTGAACACCCTTATTGAATTTCCTGATTTCGCCACTGCCTTAGTGCATAACCTCACAAACACTCGGCACGGAATGTCCCCTCGTGCAATAAATAAATAAACACTCGGCACGGAATGTCCCCTAGTGCATAACCTCACAAACACTCGGCACGGAATGTCCCCTCGTGCAATAAATAAATAAACACTCGGTACGGAATTCCCCTCGTGCAATAAATAAATAAACACTCAGCGCAGAATACCCCCTCGTGCAATAAATAAATAAACACTCGGCACGGAATGTCCCCTAGTGCATAACCTCACAAACACTCGGCACGGAATGTCCCCTCGTGCAATAAATAAATAAACACTCGGCACGGAATGTCCCCTAGTGCATAACCTCACAAACACTCGGCACGGAATGCCCTCTTGTGCAATAAATAAATAAACAACAATTTAATCAAGGGAAATCAACAATAAGAACCATAAATCACAACATCCGGGAATCAACAATAAGAACCATAAATCATAACATCCCGGCAAGGGAGTCAACAACGCAACCAGTATCATTAATAGAATAAACAACTATAGAAATCATACTATCCCGGCAAGGCAGTCAACAATGAAACAAAATCATCCCGGCAAGGGAAACAACTATAACCAATCTCGCCTCAATAATTAACTTTACGAAATAAAACTCAGCTCAAACAAGGGCCCAATAATAGGCAACATCAAGAAAACACCAACAACATAAATGTTTATCAACTAGATCCAAGTAGCACATAAGGGAAAAATCATATAAAGCACAATGTAAGACTCACGGGCATGCTTGACACCAACGAACAGATGTTCTAACTACGGTTAAACAACGATAAAGCTAGATAACACTAGTATAGTCAATTTGGCAGTTTTAGGAAGCAAGTATAGCATGAAGATAAGAGCGGTAAGATATTCAATTAAGTCAATTAAGATCAAATAGCCAACAAAGGAATCCAAAAGCAAGTAATTCTAATCTAAGCAGGAAAGGATGAAATTAACAACCAAGGATTCAAACGTAAAAATTACAACTCATACACAGGTAACATAAGAATCTACGAATCCTAAAAGGCCACTCTAGTAGCAAATAAGTCCGAGTACGCACTCGTCACCTCGCATACACGGACTACACACAACAAAGAAGACTCAATCCTAATAGGTAGTTCCCCCACACAAGGTTAGGCAAGATACTTACCTCAAAGACGACAACCCGGTACTCAAAAATAGACTTCTCGGGCGAAAAGACCTCCGTACGGCTCAAAATGAACTAAAACAACTTCAAAATACACATAAAACGTATAAGGAACTATCCCGAACAAACTTTACAAAATTATGAAAATCGACCCAAAAGTCGACCCCCGGGCCCGCACCTCGGAACCCAAAAAATTTTACAAATTTTGATTACCCATTCCGATACGAGTTCACCCATACTAAATTTATCCATTTCCGATAACATTTGGTCTTTCAAATCATGATTTTACATTTTTGGAGTTTTCTTTCAAAACCCACAACTTCCTTAACCCAAAACACAATTTAAATGATGGAAACAAGAACTAATTCATGAAATATAATTAATTCTAGTGGAAGAACACTTACCCATTCGATTTGTGTGAAAAACGCTCAAAGAATGGCCCAAAACCGAGTTCTAGAAGTCAAAATATGTCAAAAATGGTGAAACCCCGATTTTTGGTAATCTTATATTCTGCCCAGGTGCTTTGTTCATCGCGATCGCGGAAAACGAGACGCGATCGCGTAGAAGGAAATGGTCACTGGCTTAAAATTCTCTACGCGATCGCGAAATAATTTATGCGATCGCGTATAAGGAGTAGGTTATCTTCTGCGATCGCGAATGCAGTTATGCGAACGCGAAGAGGAAAAAGGAAGGCTGCGTGGATTGTACTACGCGATCGCGAAGATGCTCACGCGAACGCGGAAGGGAAAAATGTTAGCTACTCGTTCGCGAAGGCCTTCACTAGATCGCGAAGAGGATATTTTGGGTGACCAGCAAAGACACATCGCGATCGCGAAGGAAGCACTGCAATCGCGATGAAGGACTTCAGACACCAGAAGACAACAGTTCAAAGTTGGAAGAAAATAACCTGTAGCCCATCCGAAATACACCCGAGGCTCCGGGATCCCGTCTAATCACAAAAATAAGTCATATAACCTAACACGGACTCGCGAGGTTTCAAACCACATAAAACGACAATAAAATGATGAATTAAACCAAAAATCAATGAAATTCCTCAAAACTTCTTTAAACATCAAATTTTGCATTTAAGGTCCGAACCACATCTAATGAAGTCTGTTTCTTACTAAACTTTACAGATATGACACAAATATTGTATCGAACCTGTACCGGGCTCCAGAACCAAGATACGGGCCCGATACCACAGGTTTCACATAGAATTTCATTTTTAAAATCTCTTATATTTTTCAGAAAATAATTTCTTTTAAAATTCATTTCTCGGTCTTGGGACCTCGGAATTCGATTCCGGGCATGCGCCCAAGTCCCATATTTTCCTACGGACCCTCGGGACCGTCAAATCACGGATCCGGGTCCGTTTACCAAAAACGCTGACCGAAGTCAACTTTATTCAAATTTCTAATACAAAATTATCATTTTATTAGTTTTTCACATAAAGGCTTCCCGTCTATACGCCCGGGCTGCGCACGTGAATCTAAGTGAGGTAGAAGGAGGTTTTCATGACCTCGGAACACAGAATTATCTAGAAATACACGGGATGACTTTTTGGGTCATCACAACAATAACACACGAAAATCTGGGAATCAGGTGTAATTCTAGTTTTATGGCCCTAAAATATCAAAAAACAAGGAACGGTCATGGCGAGGCGATGACTGTTGTACCTTAGGACATTTGTTATGGTCCGATAAAACGTAAGTCAGTTCGGGTCCGGCCGCCCGGATGCATGCTGATGGTATGAGCTATAGAACACGAAAATTTGGAAATCGAGCGGAATTCCAATTTTATGTCCCTAAAATGCCTAAAAAGAGGAACGGTCATGGACATGTGATGAATATTGTTCCTTAGGTCATTTTTGATGTTCCGCAAAATTTTAGATTGTTCGGGTCCGATCATCGGGATGCATGCAGATAGCGTGGGCTGTAGTACACAAAAATCTAGGAATTCGGCGAAATTCTAGTTTTATGGCCCGAAAATATCAAATAACAAGGAACAAGTCATTTTTATGGTCCGGAAAAATTTTAGCCGGTTAGGATCTGGTCGCCCAGATACATGCAGATGGCGTGAGACAATATATGAAAATTTGGGAATCAGGCGGAATTCCAGTTTTATGGCCCTAAAACACCAAAAAGTAGGAATGGTCATGGCGATGTGATGACCTTTGTTATTTAGGTCATTTTTGATGGCGCTACAAAATTTTAGGTGGTTCGGGTCTGATCGCCTGGATGCATGCAGATGGCTTGGTATAGCATACGAAAATCTGAAAATCGGGCGCAATTCCAGTTTTATGACCCTAAAACGCCAAAACTACTGGGTTCCTCCGAACTCTTCATTAATACTCTCCCTCCGCTCCTGCTTTCCAGTGCGACTTCAAATTTAATCAGGCCCCAGTACAAATACAAAGAAACATTTTGAAGGTGCTTTATGAAGTTGAGTCTAATAAACAATCTATATATCCAGCTACCAACTCAATAACATTTCTGGTATTACATTAATGTAATATTTAATCTTAGCCCGCAAAATATTCAGATGATGATGCTATAAACAGACGCAAAATGTTCATTAATTCCCTCACATCACAAACTAAAGTAGTAGTTATATAGTTTTCAAGCAAGAAAAAGAAATGGAACTAAAAGCATTTATGCTTCTAAGCTTTGCTTTGGCTATTTTACTTGTGATAACTTCAGAGGTTGCAGTTAGGCAGTTGGCTGAGAGCCCCACAAGTTTTATGGGAAAAGGTGAGATTCCTTCCTTTTAAGACATTTTCACTTTCTACAAGTAAAATATATAGTTTACTCCCTCCTCCCATATGTAAACAGACTTTGCCTAGCACGAAGTTTAAGAAATAAAGAAAGATTTTTAAAATTTATAGTCTAAAATAAAGGTAAAGTATTAGGTAGCTGAGTCGTTATCATTGTTTGTAACAGTAATTTTAATACATGACTTAGTATTATTTGTGTATTTTCGTATTCCTTGACTTCTATTATTACATGTTATTGCTTTCGTTTTGGCTTTTTGATTGCAGTACCTAGTGTTAACTTTGTATTTTCGTATTCCTTGACTTGTATTTTTTGATTTGTGTGCTTGTTGTAGCCATTCCTTTTATCTTTCTTAAGCCAAGGGTCAACTGAAAAAAATCTTTCTACCTTCTTGAAGGTAGGGGTAAGGTTTACGTATAATTTCAATAATAAAATATATTTATACAAATATTTGCACATGCACTTTATTGTGTTCTTAATAAAACGCATAAAATAGACAAGAACTAAAAGGCCAGTAAAATTGCTTTAGGCAATGTGGGACTTTCCTGCATTCCCCACATGGATAAATTCATAGTCATGTCATCTTTCTATATATTTATATGAGAACTTAGTTTTTATTTTTATTTTTCACTTAGTGTTCAATACCCATATTGAAGTCTGACTAAATTCGAATTCGCGCTGGAAAATTTCATATTAAAGGTGAAGCGCTCCCTAACTAACTTAGTTGAGGGCTTGAGGCTGACTTTTTTCGTTTACTTGTACTATTGTTATCCACACGTTTAAGTGAAATGACGAATCATCAAATCACAAAAAAGAAAAAATGGTTACAAGTACAATAACACCATATTTAAGGGATGTTTACATAAATAGTCCAACTTCTTTGTAAATTCTCTAGCCCAACTTCTCTAGAAAATTCTCTCTCGGCGTACGATTAGGTGAGCTAACATGCGCAGTGGTTGGAGATGCCTAGAGGGCATCCGAAAGCTACCAATATAGCTGCTACACATGCAGTGGAGGTAATCAAAGAAGCTCTGGGAGTTCGAAGCATAGAGAAATTGAAATAAAGTAACACTAGACTGAAAACACCTAGTGGTACACCAATTGGGGGTATACGAGTTGCTGAGCCGGGGTCGGAACAGCAACGGATTACGCTATTGCAAACGCCACCTGCAGACGTAGGAGTGGTTATCCAAGGAAAAACCCTAAGCAATCAGCCGCTAACGGGATCCAAAGGAGGGGAAATCCAAATTGCTATACTAGGAGGTGAAGGTTAGAGCAAGAGGGGCTTATCAATTGGAGGAGGAGCAATTGGCCTGTCTATTGACCCTTGGGGTTACAAATTGATGCGAATAAAGCACAGAATAACCTTCCTATTGCACATCCAAGGGAGAGAAGGGACCGGGCAACGCTCTTTAATAGGAACAAAATGGCAGCAAGGGGGATGAATCTTACATATATCGCCCCAACCATACAAGATGGAGAGAAGATTTTTGAGCTTAATAAAGAGAAAATTGAAAAAGGTAGCTCAAAATGGAGGCAAGCCCTAATCCTATATGTTGTGGGAGAGGATCCGACTATTGGGGCCCTAGAAAGATTTATTGCTGTAACATGAAATTTTGCCTCAAAGCCAAAGGTATTTTACCATAATGATGGATACTTTGTAGTTCGCTTCAATAATTTGAAAGATAAAGATGTTGTTCTATGCTCTGGACCATATACGATAAATAGAAAACTAATTATCATAAAATCTTGTGTACCTACGTTTAATTTTCATAGTGAAGTTTTGCAAACGATCGCTCTATGGGTGAAACTGCAGAACTTGCCTTCAAGTTGCTGGGAAAGGGAGACACTAAGCAGGATTGGAAGTGGACTTGGAGTTCCTGTTTATGCAGATGAATGCACAACAAAAGTGGAAAGGGTTTCATATGCTCGATTATTAGTGGAAATGGATGTCACTAGGCTCTTACCAAAGACTATTAAGATCAAAGATTCGACTGGAGATGTTTATGACCAAGAGATAGTATATGATTGGGTACCAGAGTATTTCCATACTTGCTTACAGGCTAGCCATTCATGCAATTTAATTCAGAATAAGAAGCCACTTGCAGGGCAGCAAAGAGGTGGAGCTACCAAACCAAAGCAAGAGTGGGTGAGAAGCACAGGAAACGTTCAAGTAAATGAGGGACAGAATGTCCCATAAATGCAAGGGGAAAAAGCAAAAGGGAAACAGATTGAAGGAAAGCAAAATGAGATACAAGGAACAAGCAAAGAATCCAATTATGAAGTTGATCAATCACAAGGAGGCCAATGGTAAATAGTTCGAAACAGCTACAAAATGGAGCTATAATACATGACATCGTAATAATTTTGGTGAAGGTAAAACTACTCCTACTGTACCAGTAGGGAGAGAGAAACTTGTTGAAGTGGTGAATGGATTTGATCCTCAGAGTAGACTTAATATATTGTTGGAAGAAGAAGGGATGATAAATACCACAAGAATGAGTGGAGGAAGACAATGGGAGGCTGAAAATGGTATGCATATGTTTATTCCCACATGAAGTTAGCTACATGGAATGTGAGAGGTCTTAATAAGACCTATGAGCAAAAGGAGTTAAAGAGGTTTATAAAAAATAATAATATAGTAATGATAGCAATAATAGAGCATATGGTCAAAGAAAAAAAATGGTGCAGCAATTCTAAGGAAAATAATGAATGGATGGAGTTGGTGCCACAACTACAACCACAATAGGAGAGGCAGGATTTGGGTAGTATGGGATCAAAACGCTATAAAATTTGATGTTGAGCAGATGGCAGAATAGTTTATTCATGGAAGAGTTACAATGTGTAACTTGGGCATGGATTTTCATTTTACAGTTGTGTATGGCTTGCACACAAATAGAAGACAAGAGAGGGTTGTGGGAAGCTTTAAAGAGTATACAGAGTTCACAACAGGGCCCTTGGCTTTTCATGGGTGATTATAATGCAGTATTACATGTTGAAGATAGGAAGTATGGAAATCTTGTCACTGAAATAGAAACTAAGGATTTTAGTGACTATCTCTTTGATACTGGAATGACTGAAATGCAATCAGTGGGGAGAGAGTATACTTGGACAAATACTCATATCTACAGCAAAATGAATAGAGCACTGGTCAACTCAGAATGGGTTATCAAATATCACCACTTGGAGGTTAACATCATGGATTCAAATTTTTCAGACCACTCCCCCCTATGTATCAAGCTTGAAGAAGCATTACATGGAGGATCTAGGCCTCCATGTAATTGCTTAGCTGAACATGAGAGTTTTCTCCATGCAGTGGCAGTAGCTTGGAACCAAAGAAATAATGGGTTTGGTATGAGTAAAATCTGGCAGAAGCTGAAAGTAGTTAAACATGAGATGAAGAAATTGAATCGAGCAGAATTTAATGGGGGTAAGCGAGAAAGTTAGTCGGCTAAGACAACAACTAGCAGATCTGCAAACTCAAAAGAGGGTACCTGGGCATACATTATTTGATCAGGAAGGAGCATTAAAATCTGAGCTAGAGAAATGTAGCAATATTGAAGAAAGTATATTCCGTCAGAAAGCTCGAATACAGTGGCTGAAACTAGGAGATTCAAATAATGATTTTTTCTTTGCTAATATGAAGAATAGGCTAGCATAAAACAAGATCAAGAGTTTAATCAATGCTGAGGGGAATATGGTGTAGGATCAAGAAGGCATAAAAAGTGAAGTACTGAGGTTCTTTGGGAAGTTACTAGGATCTAGTGCTACCCAACTACTAGTTGTAAATCCCATTATTATGCAAGAAGGAAGAGTACTGAGCAGAGAACATCAACTAGCCCTCATTGCACATGTAACTGCAGAGGAAGTGGTCCAAGCTATCAAAGATATTGACGACCTTAAAGCACCAGGGTGTGATGGCTTCAATGCTTGTTTCTTCAAAAAAGCTTGGCCTGTGGTAGGGGAAGAGATTACTAAGGCAGTCTTGAAATTCTTTGATACAGGGGTCATGTGGAAAACTATCAATTGCACTACTATAACACTGATCTCAAAGGTACAAAATCAAGCTAGAATCTCTGAGTTTAGGCCCATCTCTTGCTGTACTATATTGTACAAAATCATCTATAAAGCACTGATACATATAATGCAAGATGTAATGAATGATGTTGTTGATCCGGGCCAATCAACTTTTGTTCCAGGGAGAGTGGTCACAGACAATATTATAATGAGTCATGAATTAGTAAAGGGAAATGGAAATAAAGGGGTATCACTTAGTTGCATGTTTAAGATAAATATGAGAAAGGCCTACGACTCCAATTGAATGGTGTTTTATAGAACAGATCCTCATTTATCTTCACTTCCTTGCTAAATTTGTACAATGAGAGATGGCATGTATAAGCTCAGTTTCATATCCGGTCATCATAAATGGGTACCCTACTGCCCATTTCCCTGCCAAAAAGGATTTAGGCAAGGGGCCCAATATCTCCCTTCTTGTTTGTGTTAGTCATGGAGTATTTCACTAGAATCTTGAAGACACTTAAGAGGCAATCTGATTTCAACTATCACCCTAAGTGTGAAAGGCTGAACATTGTACAGTTGAGTTTTGCAGATGACTTGCTATTATTCAGCAGAGGGGATGTAGCATCTGTAAAGATGGTGTTTGAATGTTTTCAAAAGTTCTCCAAAGCATCTAGTCTAGAGGCAAACATAGACAAAAGCTCCATTTATTTTGGAGAAGTACATGAGGAAGAGCAGAACAATATAATACAGGTGCTGGGATTTGCAAAAGGAGAGATGCCTTTTAGGTACCTAGGGGTTCCCCTAAGTACTAAAAGGACATAAATATTACAATACAAGCCACTTCATGAGAAGATTATGGGTAGAATCACTTCCTAGACCTCAAAACTATTAAGCTATTGTCACGACCACAAACCACCCTGGTCATAATGGCGCCTATCGCGGTACTAGGCTAGCCAAAATCACTACTTGTAGTATAGAAGAACTTTCCATTTAATTCATTACTAATCTGATAGTTCATAAAACTTCCGCTTAAACATTACTAAACGAGTAAAGATAGGTAAAACATTAAACACAACCCGATCCTGGAGTTACTAGTCATGAGAAACTAAAAGAAATACACGTATGATACTATCTATTTAATATATTCTAAGTGTGAGGAAATAAATTCTTTAAAGGTAGGAAGGAAAAAAGCAAGGTTACGGATGCCGTGCCGCTACCTCGCAAATTTCCGGAACACACTAAAAGGGGAAGATCAACTCTCACTCTGATTCCCTGGCACCTGAATTTGCACACAAGGTGCGGGGAGTAATGTGAGTACGCCAACTCAGTAAGTAATTAAAGTAAATAAGAACTGAGCAACAAGAAACACATAAATCCACGTCATAAATTCACAGTAAATACATCTTGCCTTCAAAACAGTCCATAAGTCAAATTATCTCGCTTAAAATTCGATTTCAGTAAAAATCATTTGAGAATATCTTTCCAATAGTTTTAACAGAGGTTCAAGAAGTTTAGAGTAAAAGTGATGAAAATCATAAATAGCTCCTCGGGCAGAAAAAACATGAATCATAACCCCCCCCGGGCGTAATATCACTCATAATCAGCCCCTCGGGCTACCTCACAATCACTCATAATCAGCCCCTCGGGCAATCTCACAGCTACTCATGCCTCCCATCACTCGTCACTCGGCACTTGCACTCAGTAGGTACCTGCGCTCACTGGGGGTGTACAGACTCCGGAGGGGCTCCTACAGCCCAAGCGCTATAACAAGCCATCTCGTGGCATAATCAATCAGGCCCTCGACCTCTAATATATCATAAATCAGTACAACATGCTGTGGCGCGCAGCCCGATCCCATGATATCCTCACAACACAGGCCCTCGGCCTCACTCAGTCAGGAACCTCTCAAGCCACTCGGGCTATCAATAAAACAGAGGGCTCAGCCCCAAAATACCATTTTATGCAACAAAACAAAGTAAATATGATTGAGTTATGAAATCAGTAGAACACGACATGACTGGGAGCAAATCTTAAAACATACAGTGAGGAAATAGTAGAAAAAGCACCTGAGGGTCTACACAACTTGGCACGAGGCCCAAATATGGCATCCAGCCAAAAACATAGTAATATTTTCTAAAACACAAAATATCATATAGTTTTCAGTCAAATACGTAACTTAATAGTTGCTACGGGACGGACCAAGTCACAATCCCTAACGATGCACGCCACACGCTCGTCATCTAGCATGTGCGCCACTTCAAAATAGTGAAATGATGTGAAATCCGGGGTTTCATACCCTCAGGACAAGATTTACAGTTATTACTTACCTCAAACCGGATGAAAATCTACTCCGCGATGCCCTTGTCGCTCGACTCGGCCTCAAATTGCCCTGAATCTATTCAAAATCAGATTCATAACATCAATATACGCTAAAGGAACAAAACCCATGCGAAAATAATCAAATTACATAAAAAATCCCGAAATTGGCCAAACTCGACCCCCGGGTCCATGCCCCGGAATCCGATAAAATTCACATCACCAGAATCCTTATTCTCTCACGAGTCCATGCATACCAAATTCATCAAAAACTAACTTCGCTTGACCCCTCAATCACCCAATTCTTAGTCTCAAGTTTCAAGCCCTAATCCCCCAATTTTTACCCTTAAACCCCACAAATTTCATGCTTAATCAGTCAAAATCTACTATAGAATCAAGTTTTAGGCTCAAGTAACTTACCTCCACAAAGAACCCCTTGAATCCCTCTTCAAATTGCTCCCAAAAGCTCCAAACCCGTATGAAAAATGATGAAGAATGGCTAAAATTCGTGAAGGGGTCCTTATATACCTTCTTGCCCTGGGGTTTTGCATCTGCGGTCCAATTACCGCATCTGCAGTCCCCACATCTGCGACCAAATGTCCGCATCTGCTGACTTCACTTAAGGCCCCCTAGTCCGCACCTGCGATCGACCCTCTGCACCAGCGGGCTCGGAGGTGCGACACTCCATCTGCTTCTGCGATAAGACTCCAGGCCACCCAAACTCCACACCTGCGATCGCGCACCTGCAATCACCCTTCTGCAGGTGCGGAAAACCAGAATTAGCAGCAGCACCAACAGATTTTCCAAAGTTCTAACTCCCCAATGGCCATCCGAAATTATCCCGAGCCCCTCGGGGCCTCAACCAAATATACCAACACCTCATATAACATCACCCGAAATTAGTCGAACCCTCGGAACACACAAAACAACACCTAAACACCAAATTAACTCGAAATTCAAGCCTAAGGATTTCTAAGCTTCCGAAATTCGCCAACGATGCCGAAGCCAACCAAACCACGCCCGAATGACCTGAAATTTTGCGCACACATCTCAAACGACATCACGAACCTATTCCAACTTCCGGAATTCCATTCCGACCCTGATAACCAATTTTTCACTGCCGACCGGAAATCACCAAAAATTCAATTTCGCCAATTCAAGCCTAATTCTACCACGGACCTCCGAATAACATTCTGAACACACACCTAAGTCCCAAATCACCTAAAGAAGCTATATGAATCATAAAAACCAAAATTTGAGATTATTTACCTATAAGTCAACTTCCGGTTGACTTTTGCAACTAAATAACCAACTTAAGAGACTAAATGCCTCATTTCTCTCCACATTCACTCCAAACCCGAGCCAACCAACCCAACACAACATAAAAGAGCTAAGCCACACATAATGAAGCAGAAATGGGAGAAACATGGCTAAAACTCTCGGAACAACCGGTCGGGTCGTTACAGCTATGCTGGTAGGGTCCAGTTGATCAAATATGTCCTATTCTCGGTATAGGTGTTTTGGTCTCAGGTATTCGTCTTGCCAAAGAAAGTGGTGAAGACAATTGACTCACTGTGTAGAAGATTTTTTTGGACAAGGGGTGCAGACATGTCCATGAAAGCATTAATGGCATGGGACAAACTATGCTATCCTAAGACAGTATGGGGACTCAACTTCTTGGATATTTGTACTTGGAACAAGGCTGCCATTTGTAAAATGCTCTGGAATCTTTGCCAAAAGAAAGACAAGCTATGGGTCTAATGGATCCATAACTACTATATAAAAGATAGAGCTGTTTGGAATGCACGAGCAACACAGGCTTCATGGTTGGTGAGGAAAATATTGAAGGCTAAGAAAACTTATACAAATGCAAGTTACATGGAGGATGATATACAGTGTATGCAACAGTTCTCTACAAAGGTGATTTATAACAAATTGAGAGGGGAATTTTCTAAGGTTGAATGGAGACGATTTATATGCAACAATGAAGGGTCACCTAGATGGATCTTTATATTATATCTGGCTTTGAATAACAGATTGGCACAATGGAAGCAGCTTGGGGATCTAAGGTGTATGCTATGTAAAGAACATCTATTTTTCGAGTGTACAGTCTCAGCTGCTAAATGGAAGAAGATTCTGCATTGGCAAGGTTTGGCTAGAAACCTATGGCATGGCAAGTTGAAAAGGAATGGGCTATAAAATAGGGGAAAGGAAAAACTACTGAAGCTCATATTTACATAATGGCGTTGGCAGTAACAATCTATGCTATATGGATAGAAAGAAATATGAGAATGTTCCAAGGAAAGAGCAAAACAATGACGGGTATAGTAAGACACATTATTCAGGAGGTGTATTCAGAGACGGATCTAGGATCTAAAGGTGGCGGATGCCAAAATTTTCTTTAATGTACACCTTTTAATAACTATTAATATATAGTTTGTTCGGAACGATTGTCCGGTTCATTTTTTAGTTTATTTGGACAATTTAATAAGCACTTTATTTGTAAAATATAAAAATTACATTAATTTTTCAGACCCTACTTATGAAATGTCATTGGGTATACATGTTATTATTGTCGTATGAAAGTTACATCTCACACATTAAGAAGCAAATATAATTAACATTTTAAAGAAGGAATCACACTTTTATTATTAATAATACAAGTAAAATCAATAATGTCACTAAGGAACTACATTTTTTGTATGCTAAAAATAAATTTTCACAAGTAAAATAAAATCTTTAATAAGGGAACTCCACCGATCAGAATAAGAAAAAAAAACATCTTCAATAGATAAATTATACCCTATAAAAAATGCGGAATTAGATAAACTACAAGATCTCAAAAATTAAAATCATAAATCTAATGCTTGCGAAATATTTATCATAATTTATTACTAAAGATATTTAAATTGTATTTACCAATCGTAGAATAACATAAATTTTTATGTTATAAAAAAAGATATTATAAAATAATTTTGATCTCAATCTAAATCAAGACCCAAGTTTTTTTGATTTTGAAAAAAGAAAACTAAAGATTTGAGATTAAGAGAAACACTTATATTATAATTTTTGAATTTTGGAGGCTCTTGTTTGAGTGTTCTTGCTAAATATCATAGATAAAGTAATAAAATAGAGAGAAACAATAAAAATAAAAAATGACAAATAGGAAATTGGGAGGTAGCCAAAAAGGAAAATGAATGGGAGAAAAGAAATAAAAAGCACAACAAAAAAGGAAAGTTATACAAGGTTCAAGATAAATTCCATCTTGAATTTTACATACGAGAAAAGCTTTCAAAAAGGTCTACCAGTCATGGCACCTCTGTCTAGTTTGCGGATGGGGGTGGTAGGATCATATATTTAACCTAGTTTAAATTTTTTACACATAAATATATGATAATTTTACCAATCGAGTGGGTGTCATACCACCCTACCCATAAAGGTGGATCCGCCCCTGGGTGTATTGTCGAGGTGCCTCATATATTAAGCTACGAAGGAAGATGACTGAGTTGAATTTTTACCCTTAAATTTGTAGGTAATATAGTACATCAATAGGGATAGAAGTATTAGAATGATATGAAGATACAGGCTTGGGGCCGTCGTTCCAAACCTGATCTAGTTTTGTTTCGATCTGCTTGTACATATTTACTTGGTAAATAAAGAAAAGTTAATAACCAAAAAACAAATTAGTCGTCCATATTCATGGATTACTCTTTCTAACCATATAAATAGTTTATACATTGAGAATATATAATTATACATATATAATATATAAATTATACATATATTATATGTAACGACCCGACCGGTAATTTTGAGCTGTAGCACGTCGTTCAGCGATTTGAGGCCGTGAGCAGTTTTATTTCAGGTATTATGACCCGTGGGCATGGTCGGAATTGAATTTCGGGAAGTTAGAGTTAATTTGGAAAGAAAATTCTCAATTCGAAAGCCTTAAGTTGGAGAATTGACTAAGATTGGAATTTTGAGTAAACGACCTCCGAATCAGGATTTGAAGGTTCCTACAGGTTCGTATTATGATTTCAGACTTGGGCGTATGTCCGGATCGTGCTTTGGATAACCCGGGAGCGTTTCAGCGCATATTGTGGAAGTCAGCATTTCAGAAGAAATTTCCTAAGTTTGGCTTGAAGCGCATTTTAGTGATATTGATGACCGTTTGGGATTCCGAGTCTGGGAATAGCTCCGTATGGTGATTCTGTAGTTGGGAGCGCGATCGGAAGTGAATTCGGATGCCCGTAGGTCATTTTGAAGTCATTTGGCTAAAGATAGAAATTTGAAGGTTTTTGAGAAATCCGACCGGAAGTGAAAATTTTGATATCAGGGTCGGAATGTGATCCCGGAAGTTGGAGCAGGTCCGTAATGTCGAACATGACTTGTGTGCAAAATTTGAGGTCAATCGGACGTGATTTGATAGGTTTCGGCACCAGATGTAGAAGTTGGAAATTTCTAAGTTCATAAAGTTTGAATTTTAGTGCGATTCGTGATTTCGGCATTGTTTGATGTGATTTCGAGGCTCAACTAAGTTCAAATGAAGTATTAGGACTGTTTGGTAGGTTCGGTTGAGGTCTCGGGGTCTTCGGGCATATTTCGAATGCTCAACGGGTCGATTCGTGCCTTGTGAGGATTGCTGGTTTTCTGGTGTGAGAGCAACAGATATTTACATACTGCGATTACATGAGAGGGTCCGCGATCGCACTGTGCAATTTGGGAGGCTGCTGGATTTTGGTTTGTGCGATCGCAGGAAAGTGTATGCAATCGCACAGAGGGAAAAAATGAGGCTTCAGGCTTATGGCTTGTGCGATCGTGAGGTTAAATGTACGATCGCCACAATGTAGTTTAGAGGCTTCTGGAAATTTGCCTATGCGATCGCGACTATAGGAGTGCGATCGCATAGAGGGTTGGTCTGGGCAGTGAACTATTTTAAAACGGGATTTTGACCATTTCCTCATCTTTCTCATGCTTGGGGTGATTTTTGGAGGATTTCAAAGGGGGATTTTCATCAAGCATCAATAGGTAAGTGATTCCTTCTCATCTCAAGTTAAATATAAGGTATATGCATGGATTAAAACATGAAAATTGTATAAAAATTGGGATTTTTGGAGGAAAAACCTAGAAATTTTATTTTTGGATTTCTACCACGAATTTGAGCATGGAATTTAGAGTAAATTGTATATTTGAGCTAGTAAGGCTATGGGTAGAATTTATTTTTGAGAAATTTCGGATTCCGGGCACGTGGGCCCGAGGGCATTTTGGTCAATTCACTGAGTGAAGTTCGGAAATTATATAATTTGAATTGTTGCAAATATTAGAGTATATTTTCATTGGCTTGTCGTTATTTAGATAGTTTTGGGGCGTTGTGCGTCCATTGGAGTCGTCGGAAGGGCTTGGAAGCCGGTTATGGAATTTCGGAGCGAGGTAAGTCTCCTTTCTAACTTTGTGAGGGGGAATTGTCCTCCTAGATGAATAATTAAGTATGTGCTATTATCTTCGGTGGCTACGTACGCACGAGGTGACGGGAGTCCGTGCGTAGCTACTATTATGCCATGTCTGGGTAGTCTAGGACCCACTAGCATGCCTTATGTGTTGTACATGTGATCCTGCCACTAATACTAGGCTGTTAATGCTATTGAATCGGTAATTGATTTTCTAAGAAGACTAGAGTGTACCTTTCATAATTATTTAGAAAGAGAATTGAGTCCTCCGTGGATAATTGTATACCTGATAAGGTTATATTATTGAATATTATTAAACTTGGCAAATGAGTTTCAAAACAAACATTTAAAAGCTATTTTTCATGTTCCTTTAAGGAGAATTTTACCACTTTCCGGCGTAACTGTTTTCTTGATAAAAATTCGGATTTATTATGTGAATATGTGTA
Organism: Nicotiana knightiana; assembly: GCA_005239525.1. NCBI lineage: Eukaryota > Viridiplantae > Streptophyta > Magnoliopsida > Solanales > Solanaceae > Nicotiana > Nicotiana knightiana. The sequence continues at coordinate 23,061 of ML381943.1, forward strand.
CATATGAGCACCTGAGTCGCAGGTATGATTCGCGAGCAGGATAGCCTTATTATTTTTATGTTGACCGCGTCGCATGATCGATTCAGGAGCGGGGGAAATAGATGCATCTATGGTTCGAGCCATTCGACCCTTCGACAGTGCACAATTTATTATTGTTGGTCCGCATCATTTGACCCTCGGCATTGCTTGCGTATGATATTTACTGCGTATTTGCTATGATTTTGTCTGATTACTGGCCTGGAATTTTAAGTTGTCAACTGAAATGACAGAGATTTAAAGTAATTAAAATTTTGGAAGAAGTTGCTCCTTCCCGTTGATTATTTGTTATTTGATTAAATCACCCATGTTGATTAATTGTTATTAATATGACGAAGATTTAAAGTGTTAAATGTGGAAGGAGTTGATATTATTTATTCCTGATTTAATAAATCGCCTATGATAATCATGCTAAGTGTCACACTTGAATACAGTAAATTGACCTCTAGCAAGTGTGTAATTCGACCTCTCGTCACTACATCTCTGAGGTTAGGCGGGCGACTTACTGAGTACACGTTGTTTTCGTACTCATGATACACTTGCTGTGCATTTTGATTGCATAGGTACCTTCATCGCGATGTGGCTGGTTTGGAGAATTAGGCGAGCTGCATCATCCGGAGGCGATCCGCAGCTGACGGAGTCTCCCTCGTATTGTATTTATTTCCATTTTAATTTCCTTGTCCACTTGTACTTCGGAGAATCTTTGTGGAAATTGTAATTCTTAGAAATTGTTCATGTACTTGTGACACCGGGTTCTGGGATGTGTTTGGGATTTATTTGCTAGAATGGAATATTTAAACCATCATATTTACTTAACAGATTTTTATTCAGTTATTATGTAATAAAGCGAAAGTTAATGATTTCAAAAATGCTAAAATAGGAAATATAACTTAACTATTTAATGATTGGCTTGCCTGACAATGGTGTCCGGCACCATCACGACCTTATGGATTTCGGGTCGTGACAACATGGTATCAGAGCACTAGGTTCCTATAGGTCTCACAAGTCATGAGCAAGTCTAGTAGAGTCTTGCGGATCGGTACGGAGACGTCTGTACTTATCTTCAAGAGGCTATAGGGCTGTTAGGAGTACTTCCCTTCTTGATTCCTCATCGTGCGATTTGATTCCTTTAAGGATTATGCCTAAGTTTATTCCTACTCAATCTTACGCGTCGCGAAGCACTTGCCATGAATCGGGAATTTGAGGAATTTATATGGTGCTATGGATATGGTGCGTGATGTTTCCCATGTGTAGTTGGTTGGAGCTGTTGTTGTTGCCCTACAAAAGAATATTATGTTGTTTCAGCTCGGTTGCTGTGTTTCTGAGAACTTTGAGGCATTTGGATTATGAATGGTCCGGTTGGGGTTGATAAAGTAGTAAGACTTGGTGTTTTCAAGTAAGGTGGAGTATTCACCTGTGGCGTGTTATCTTCGTCCTTGATCGAATGGAATGTTTTAAGTTCGTCAGTGCCATGGTTTCTTCGGGCGCATGGGGCCAGAGTGTGGTGAAGAAGTATTGAAGAATGCGGTTGGTAGAGAATGACATTGAATTGAGGCTAGGCGGTGGTTCTATTTCTAGGAGGCCAGGTGTAAGAAGCGGAAGTCAAGCAGTCGCAAAGTGGGGGAGCGACATCATAGCTTGGAATTAGAAGATATTGTCGCGCATTTAATGGATGTCCATGAGGAGCGGACGGACTAGTAAAGTCAGTAAATGAAGCATGGCATAGGATGGGGTATTGATGTCGCAGAGAGTGTCATTTCAGCGTCGTCGGAAGGTGTCCGTTTGTGATTTCCACATGTGGGTTATCTCTTGTGAATAGGTTAGTAGTGGCATGGTTGGCAAGTTTCTGCGGGGGATTCTAGTGGATATTCGGTAGGAGGTAGAATGTGTGAATGATGCTACAGAATTTGAGTATTTAGGGAGTGCTAACAAGAGAATTTGGAAGAATTGGATGGACTGGTTGAGCAAGATCATGTTAACAAAGGAGAAAGGATCTCAGCAGGGCCTAGAGTGGTGCAAGGAGTAGCTTCGGGCTAAGTGGGGGAGTCCCACCACCTGCAGTTGGGTTGCAGGATTGTGTTATCATAGGGTTACGGATTGTCGGCGTGTTGGCAAGTTATTTCAGCTAAGGGGAAAGGAGTAAAATGGTGATCGTGCATGGGATTTGATAAATGTGTGCAAAGGTTGGCCCTGTTGGACCAGGGTTAGGCTTTGAAAGATTCAGAATTTATGCTTAAGGCATAGAAAAGGGTGTTCATGTGCTAGGAGCGCCTTGGAGTTGATTGTATTCGGGACCAGTTAGAGTGGGTGACTCTCAATAGCGGTCCTAGTGAATTCAAAGTTAAGAATGCGGCGTTTAAGGGTTAAAGGCAGTCGTATGATCAAGAATTGAGCTTTGCAGCGTAATTTCAAAGAAAGGGAAAATGGTTAGAGTCTTCTATGTTATTTTCAGCTTGTAGGGTAGTATTGGAGGAGTGCGAGAAATAAACTCCGACTTGTAGAAAGATTATCAGGAGGGTACGAGATAATTTGTGGGATGTAGGAAGCACGATCTCGTGAATCGAGGTCACTCGGGATGAGTGAGGGTTGAGTTGCTATGAGTTGGAGGAAGTTACTATTATTTATGAGGCAATTAAGAATGATTAGAAGAAGATAGATTGATTAGCCATGGTTGGAATGGCACATGTACGGCAGTGATCAGTTCCTTCGATGTGATTAAGTTATGCATGTGGTTTGTGCCGGTGTATGAGAGGCATATCAGCCGTCGACATAGATTTTTATTTGGAAGCATTCAAGTATTATGGCCTGTCAGGTGTAGGCGGATCCCGAAAGGGTTATGGTGGTTCAGACCACTACTTAAGGATTTGCATGTATAGTGATTGTGGGAATTCACTCGTGTGTTGTGGTGGTTCTCTTGAATTGAGGTACGTAAAAGGTTTCTATATGATGAAGTGTTCACCCTATTAGTGGTTCAGAAGTTATGATGGAATTCTTGCGCTATCTCATATTGGCATGTTAGGTGCGGTAAGTAGTATGTAACTGGAAGTAAGGAATCGGGGTTGCGGTTCGGTGTTGACAAGGATGTCATGAGCTCGGATGAGCAAGAATAAGGGATTTGAATATTTAGAGTAAGCTGGTGTTGTCTTCAGTGTCACCTGAGATCGGTGTCTGGTGAAAGAGGCTTTGCATCCTAGTTATATGTTCTTGATTTGTTTTACAACGTTAGTGTGGCCAGTGGTGGATGTGCAGACTTTCTACCTGGTGTGGAAGGTCGTGGGAGCGTAACCACGAGAAGATTGTATAAGTGTGACGTGTAGTCACTTAATGGATTGAAGATGCAATATTGCTTATTTGAGAATTTATGCCTGGAAGGCGTTCCGTTCATTTGGTTGTGGATTGTGGGGTGTTTGTCCCGGCTATGATGGTTGTTCTCGCGTATTATGAGAGAAAGTGGGTTAATATGGACCCAGGTAAAGCTATTAGCTTAGTTTGGTGCGAGCAAGGTAGACTCGATGTTTGTGGATGGACTTAAATATGATTATGGACTCCGTATGAGCTAGGCATGTTCATTTCAGTAGGGGCGCTTTTCATGGAAGGGTATTAGAACAGTAGATGTTGTTCCGTCTTCGTCAAATTCATGTGATAATATGATTGTACCGTGTGAGTTGTTAAATGACTTGATTATTTCTTATATGTTGAGATCTCCGCGTAGTGATGATGTTATATGAGCAGGACAACTCTTGAAATCCAGAGTATATATATATATCGCACCTCAGATGTGCTTAGTTTTGTAGCATATGGCTTTATCAGTCTCCCCTGGATGGTATTATGCACTTAGCGTGCTTGTGACCGATATTTGGTAATTTGTAATAGTGAACGATTCAACTCCGTGCATCTTCTTATGTAAATTTTATGTGTGGATCGGGTGGCACGTCCCCACGGGTATGTTATTTGGATCGGGTTGCATGCCGCAGTAGTGTGATGATGAGTAAGGTTCCTATATTTATTTTCTTATGTTTTACTTCCTAATTTCTGAGGAAAGTTCGTATTAGTTGCGTGAGTTGAGTAGTTCCTTCCTGAGTCATTCCTTATGTATCGTGTTCGAGTTGTGGCCTATTGGTGCGATGTGGTATCATATGAGACTGTTGGTCATATTTGGGGTGATTTTTTGTCTGAGCAGTTCATACTGGGTGAGACTAGATTATCGGATCAGGGATCAGCACGATAAGATTATGCGGACTATATTAAAGAACAAATACCATTATTTGGTTCGTAATGAGGTGATGATTCTAGTCAAGGAGATATTCAATGATTTGTTAACTCGGCAGTTTATGAATTTCTACACATCTCCTCCGTTGTGGTGGTATCGCCAGCATTATAGCAGGATGTGTGTATATATATATATATATATATCATGAGGTGCATTGGGAGCATCAAATTCGTGGAATTTTGGCTATTAAGGTTCAGAGAGTGTCATTGTGGTCAGATGATGAGTTATGCGGTGCATGGTACTGATTCAGCAAAGGTATGTAGTCATGTTCTGGTATGTCGTGTGGTAGTTGATACGGTGTTTATATTGGAACTAGGCCTGGTTGTTGGAACTGGATTCTGAGCTTATGGTATGGATAAAAGAGGATGTCTTCAAATTTGATCAAGCTAATGTGCTCAACTGGGTTGTGGTAGTACGGGCAGGAGCTCGAGGTGTTAAACATTGATTTCAGATAACTCCAGAGCAGTTCTAAGCACGTTCGAGGACGAACGTCTATTTAAGTGGGGGAGAATGTAACGACCTGACCGGTCGTTTTAAGCTCTAGCGCGTCGTTCAACGTTTTGAGGCCGTGAGCAGTTTCGTTTCAGGTATTATGACCCGTGGGCATGCTCAGAATTGAATTTCGGGAAGTTTAGAGTTAATTTGGAAAGAAAATTCTCAATTCGGAAGCCTTAAGTTGGAGAAATTGACTAAGATTAGAATTTTGAGTAAACTACCTCCGAATCAGAATTTGAAGGTTCCTGCAGGTTTGTATGATGATTTCGGACTTGGGGGTATGTCCGGATCGGGCTTTGGATAACCCGGGAGCGTTTCAACGCATATTATGGAAGTCAGCATTTTAGAAGAAATTTCCTAAGTTTGACTTGAAGTGCATTTCAGTGATATTAATGTCTGTTTTGGATTTCGAGTCTGGGAATAGCTCCGTATGGTGATTCTGGAGTTGGGAGCGCGATCAGAAGTGAATTCGGATGCCCGTAGGTCATTTTGAAGTCATTTTGCTAAAGATAGAAATTTGAAGGTTTTTGCGAAATCCGAACGGAAGTGGAAATTTTGATATCGGGGTCGTAAAGCGATTCCGAAAGTTGGAGCAGGTCCGTAATGTCGAATATGAATTGTGTGCAAAATTGAGGTCAATCGAACGTGATTTGATAGGTTTCGGCACCGGATGTAGAAGTTGGAAATTTCTAAGTTCATAAAGTTTGAATTTTAGTGCGATTCGTGATTTCGACGTTGCTTGATGTGATTTCGATGCTCGGCTAAGTTCGAATGAGGAATTAGGACTGGTTGGTAGGTTCAGTTGAGGTCCCGGGGGCCTCGGGCGTGTTTCGAATGCTCAACGGGTCGATTCGTGCCTTGTGAGGATTGCTGGTTTTTCTGGTGTGAGAGCAACAACTATTTACACACTGCGATCGCATGTGATGGTCCGCGATCGCACAATGCAATTTGGGAGGCTGCTGGATTTTGGCTTGTGCGATCGCAGGTAAGTGTATGCGATTGCACAATGCAATTTGGGAGGCTGCTAGATTTTGGTCTATGCGATCGCAGGAAAGTGTATGCGATCGCACAGAGGGAAAAAATGAGGCTTCAGGCTTATGGCTTGTGCGATCGCGAGGTTAAATATACGATTGCACAGTGTATGTTTAGAGGCTTCTGGGAATTTGTCTATGCGATCGCGGCTATAGGAGTGCGATCGCATAGAGGGTTGGTCTAGGCAGTGAACTATTTTAAAATGGGATTTTGGCCATTTCCTCATTATTTCTCATGGTTGGGGTGATTTTTGGAGGATTTCAAAGGGTGATTTTCATCAAGAATCAATAGGTAAGTGATTCCTTCTCATCTCAAGTTAAATACAAGGTATAAGCATGAATTAAAACATGAAAATTGTATAAAAATTGAGATTTTTGGAGGAAAAACCTAGAAATTTTATTTTTGGATTTCTACCACGAATTTGAGCATGAAATTTAGAGTAAATTATATATTTGAGCTAGTAAGGCTATGGGTAGAATTTATGTTCGAGAAATTTCGGATTCCGGGCACGTGGGCCCGAGGGCATTTTGGTCAATTCACTGAGTGGAGTTGGGAAATTATATAATTTGAATTGTTGCAAATATTAGAGTATATTTTCATTGGCTTGTCGTTATTTAGATAGTTTTGGGGCGTTGTGCGTCCATTGGAGTCGTCGGAAGGGCTTGAAAGCCGGTTATGGAATTTCGGAGCGAGGTAAATCTCCTTTCTAACTTTGTGAGGGGGAATTGTCCTCCTAGGTGAATAATTAAGTATGTGCTATTATCTTCGGTGGCTACGTACGCACGAGGTGACGGGAGTCCGTGCGTAGCTACTATTATGCCATGTCTAGGTAGTCTAGGACCCACTAGCATGCCTTACGTGTTGTACATGTGATCCTGCCACTAATATTAGGCTGTTAATGCTATTGAATTGGTAATTGATATCCTAAGAAGACTAGAGTGTACCTTTCATAATTATTTAGAAAGAGAATTGATTCCTCCGTGGATAATTGTATACCTGATAAAGTTATATTATTGAATATTATTAAACTTGGAAAATGAGTTTCAAAACAAAGATTTAAAAGATATTTTTCATGTTCCTTTAAGTAGAATTTTACCACTTTCCTGACTAACTATTCTCTTGATAAAAATTCGGATTTATTATGTGAATATGTGTACATATGAGCACCTGAGTCGCAGGTATGATTCGCGAGCATGCTAGCCTTATTATTTTTATGTTGACCGTGTCGCATGATCGATTCACGAGCGGGAGAAAATAGATGCATCTATGGTTCGAGCCATTCGACCCTTCGGAGTGCACAATTTATTATTGTTGGTTCGCGCTGTTCGACCCTCGGAATTGCTTGCGCATGATATTTACTGCGTATTTGCTGTGATTTTGCCTGATTACTGGCCTGGAATTTTATGTTTTCAACTGAAATGACAGAGATTTAAAGTTATTAAAATTTTGGAAGAAGTTGTTCCTTCCCGTTGATTATTTTTTATTTGATTAAATCACCCATGTTGATGAATTGTTATTAATATGACAAAGATTTAAAGTGTTAAATGTGGAAGGAGTTGATATTATTTATTCCTGATTTAATAAATCGCCTATGATAATCATGCTTAGTGTCACACTTGAATACACTAAATTGACCTCTAGCAAGTGTCTAATTCGACCTCTCGTCACTACCTCTCTGAGGTTAGGCGGGCGACTTATTGAGTACACGTTATTTTCGTACTCATGCTGCACTTGCTGTGCATTTTTATTGCACAAGTACCTTCATAGCGATGTGGCTAGTTTGGAGGCTTAGGCGAGTTGCATCATCCGGAGGCGATCCGCAGCTGACAGAGTCTCCCTCGTATTGTATTTATTTCCATTTTAATTTCCTTGTCCACTTGTATTTCGGACAAGCTTTGTAGAAATTGTAAAATTCTTAGAAATTTCTCATGTACTTGTGACAGCGGGTTCTGGGATGTGTTTGGGATTTATTTGCTAGAATGTAATATTTAAACCATCATATTTACTTAACGTATTTTTATTCAGTTATTATGTAACAAAGCAAAAGGTAATGATTTCAAAAATGCTAAAATAGGAAATATAACTTAACTACTTAATGATTGACTTGCCTGACAATGGTGTCCGGCGCCATCACGACCTTATGAATTTCGGGTCGTGACATTATATCTCCACCAGATATTTTTAGTTTATACAGTTGGACGGGTGACTATTTGGGTTAATTCTTCTATATTTAAGTTGTTTAATTAGTGTGAGTGAATTATTTTCTTAATTTATATGCATTGATAATCTAAAATTATAAGATTTTAGAAATAAATACGCTATAGTTAGATAAATTTCAATTTATATTGAGTGAAAGAACATTAGTTTTAGTTTAGAAAAAAGAAAATACAAAAAGATTCATTTTTTGTTATGCTATAAATTTCATGTGTAAGAAGAAAATATTTGAGAGTACATGTGCCCAAGAATTTCCGACCGAAATCGGTATGACAAATTTCCGTCCAAGAGTTTCCGACCGAAATCGGTCTGACAAAATTTCCGACCGAAATTGGTAGGAAATAAGAGTAGTTGGTCGCAAAATTCAACAAAAATTGCCTGACAAAAAAAAAAATTCCGATGGATTTCGATCAAAAATTTGTCATACTTGTATATAATGTATGAAAAATAATTATTTATTGAAAATTTATCAAATCGGTCGAAAATTTGTCAAATATTTGGTCAGACTTATATCTAATGTACAAAAATAATTATTTATTAAAAAAAATTTGGATTTTCGACCGGATAGAATAGTATAGTATTATATTTATACTAAGTGTGTGTATAGTATAGCTATATATATATATATATATATATATATATATATATATATATATATATATATATATATATATATATATATATATATAGCTAATGTTATATCGAATATAGCTTATATAATATACACTTAGTATATATATAATACTATACTACATACATCTATGTTATACCGAACACAACTTATATAATGTACACAGTATAGTATAGTGTTATATATATATACTAAGTGTGTGTATAGTATACCTATATACTATACATAGTATAGTATAGTATTATATATACTAAGTGTGTGTATAGTATACCTATATACTATACATATATCAAGACTGTTAGTTTTCCTTTATTTATTGTTGTTATTCAGTAACTGCTAGACTTACCTGGTCCCTAAGACTAGGTGCCATCACGATACCCAACGGAGGGAAATTGGGTCGTGACAAGTTGGTATCAGAGCTCTAGGTTCATAGGTGCTATGAGTTATAAGCGAGTTTAGTAGAGTCTTGCGGATCGGTACGGAGACGCCTGTACTTATCTTCGAGAGGCTACAGAACTATTAGGACAATTTCACTTCCTTCATTCCTATCGTGCGAGTTTGTTGATCTTGAAGTTTGAAATTATCATTCCATTCTATCACCGATAGGTGAGGACACGAACATCGGTTCCTGATGATGTTACCCCGAAGCAAGTGTCGCAAGGGTCAGAGACATAGGCCAATGAGGAGCGCGTGCCGCAGTTAAGATGCCTACCAGAGCAGCCGTTCAGGAGTCGCCAGTAGTTCTAGTTGGGGAATAGGTACTGGGGGTGCCTATTGCTACCCAGGACTTCAGGAGACCTGAGCGCAGTTTTGAGTATAAGTGGTACATTGACTCAGGCAGGGTTGATTCTAGTGCACTAGTTGCCTCACAGATCAGGGGAGGAGTTCAGACTCCCACCGTCGACACTCTAGAGTAGCAAGGTCATATTGGTCAGGTTCCAGTTGTTATAACAGCACGATATCTGGTTTCAGTTCCGCCATGGTCAGGGTAGCAGCATCGGAGGGAGAATACCTTGGAATTGAGGGGTACTGGAAGTACCACCCTTCTATCTTTCAGTGGATTGGTGGCAGATAATGCCCAGGGTTTCTTAGAGGAGTGTCACTATATTCTTCGTACTTCAGGTATTGTGGAGACGAGCGGGATTTCTTTTGTCACGTCTCAGGTCCAGAGTAATGGGTTGATCAGTAGAGAAAACATATAAGATAGGGTCACCTGGCCGAGTTAGCTTCACTAGCATGGATTCAGCTTTCAGAGATTCTTTGAGGGAGGTTGTACCTCAGTTCCTTCGGAATGTACGCGCGTGGAGTTTGAGCAGTTGCGTCAGGGCGCTGTTTCACTATGGAAGCATGTCGTTAGATTTAGTGAGTGGGCCAGACATGCACTTTCGCTTGGCTGCTTCAGCTGGGAGATGAGTACGTAGAGTCATTTGGGAGATTCAGGCATGATATTCGATTTAGCGGGACTCGAGATTTAGAGTAGGATGCCTCATTTCAGTAGGTAGTAGGGATCGCTCGCCAGTTAGAGCGCTCGTGGGACCGGGAGCGAGAAGACAGACGAGATTAGGGAGAGAGTTCAGGGAGGAAATGAGGCCTCGTAGATCGGAGGAATCTACTGGTCCGTATTATGGAGGCAAGGTACTACACGGTAGAAGTTTTGTGGGTCAACTAGCTCACTTTGCATTACCAGTTTCGCATGGGATTTCAGGTACTCATAGGTCTCAGAGGATTCGTATTGTATGTTTTTCCACAGCCATGTCGGCAGTGAGATTATTTTCAGTTTGGAGATGTTAGCTACATGGTGAGAGATTGTTCCAGGATTCAGGTATGTGTGTGGTAGCAGGGTATTCAGGTGAGTAGAGGGCCCCTAAGAGGGGGAGACCCGACCCTTTGTTGTGTTTCATATAGTAAAATAGAGGCCGATGTGCAAGATATCATCACACAGGTATGTTTTGATGTGATTCAGAGGGGCATGAATTGTAATTCATTATAGTTCTGTTGGTCGGGACGAGTTCCCTTAGTTGTTGTTTCATTTATGAGTGAGTTCCATGTTTTGCACTCCATTTTGTGTTTGCTCCTGTTGGGAGATTTTATGGGTAGTAGGCCGTGGCTATCGTTGTTCATTTCATTCTTAATAGTGGTGAGACTGAAAGTGAGTCCTTGTTGTTCTTCTTGGTAAGCTTTATGTGATTTTTTTGAGTATTTTGTTTACGAGTTATGATTTGATATTCCATCGAGATGTGAGATCAGCTAGCGTTATGAGTTTATCAGCTGAGATGAATTAGTGGAGGAATTTCAATTGGTATGATATACTTTCGGTATGTGATTCAGAGTTGAGGGAGAGGTCCTCGTGTTATTTGGGATTCGATATGTTTAGACCGGGCTGAGTACCACGGTGGAATTGTATCAGGATGGATCCTTGTGATTTGTTCATATGATTTGCTTCTTCCTTGTTATATTGTTTTTGGTAAGTCGGTATTGATGGAGAGTTGTGCCTATGGGATTGTTTGATAGTTCCTTTATATGTTTCTATTTTCATATTCAGTCATTTCGTTATATGTTTCTTTGGTTAAGTTTGCGGGATGTGTGCCCGGTGGTGGTAGTTGTGGCTCGGTGTTTCGGGTGCCTAATAATGAAGTCTTCGTGGTCATTGCATCATTATCAGTGTTATGGGGTTTGGAAATAGAGTTCTTCCTAATGTGGGGCTGATTGCCAATGTCGAGTTGATTTCGGGTAGCTATTGTGATCAAAAGTGTTATATGAGCCTATGTGTGATGTACTGTGTTGTGTGGTCGTGCCTTGTGGGTGTAGTCATGAGTTGATGTAGCTGATTGAGGCTAATGCCGGATATGGATTTAGGATCGGGTCTTTTGTAAATGAGTAGAGGGTGAGAAATAGAGGTACGAGGCTTATCGGTGAATGTGAAGGCTATATTGCGGTTGTGATTCTATCATCGAGCTTATGAGGGTTTGGGTGACGTGGGATCACCCCCGGGTATGTGTTAGAAGTGTACAATCAGTGATTAGGTGAGTTCAAGGTGAATCCTGGCACGTTCGAGGACGAACGTTTATTTAAGAGGGGGAGGATGTGATGACCCTAAAGGTCATCTCGTATATTCAAGCAAATTTTGTGTTCCGACGTTGTGAAAAACCTCCTTCTATCTCACCTCAAGTTGCGTGCGCAGCCCGGGCATGTAATCGGGAAGCCATTATGTGAAAAACTGATAATTTTGTATTAGAAATTTGAATAAAGTTGACTTCGGTCCACGTTTTTGGTAAACAGACACAGATCCGTGATTTGACGGTCCCGGAGGGTCCGTAGGAAAATAAGGGACTTGGGCGTATGCCCGGAATCGAATTCCGATGTCCCAAGTCCGAGAAATGAATTTTTAAAGAAAATTATTTTCTATAAAGGTTTTTGAAAATGAAATGTTATGTGAAACCTGTGGTATCGGGCCCGTATCTTGGTTCCGGACCCCGATACAGGTTCGATATGGTTTATATGTGTTTTCTGTGAAGTTTGGTATGAAACGGACTTTGTTTGATGTGATTCGGACCTTAAATGCAAAATTTGATGTTTAAAGAAGAGGAATTTCATTGATTTTTGGTTTGATTCGTTGTTTTAGTGTTATTTTATGTGATTTGGAACCTCGAGCGAGTCCGTATTAGGTTATATGACTTGTTTGTGCATTTAGACGGGGTCCGGGGGGCCTCGGATGTGTTTCGGATAGGTTCCGGGTCCATTTTCCCTATTTTTGAACTGCTGAACCTGTCATCTGGTTTTCTTCTATGCGATCGCATAGGTGAAGTCGCGATCGCATAGTGTTGCTTTGGACCCCCCCAGATTTTCCTTCACTGTGATCACATAACTCCATCCGCGATCGCAGAAGTCAGCCTGCCCCTTATACGCGATCGCATAAGATTCTCCGCGATCGCGGAGCACATCTTACACCAGCAACCAATTCCATCTATGCGATCGCGCCTCGATTCCCGCGATCGCGATTCACAAAGCTCCTGGGAAGAATATAAGTTTGCAAAATCGGGGTTTCACTATTTTAAATATATTTTGACTTCTAGAACTCGGTTTTGGGCGATTCCTTGAGGGTTTTTCACACAAATTGAACGGGTAAGTGTTCTTCCACTAGAATTAATTATATTTCATGAATTAGTTCTTGTTTTCATCATTTAATTTGTGTTTTAGGTTGAGGGAATTGTGGGTTTTGAAAGAAAGTTTCTAAAATGAAAAATCATGATTTGAAAGACCAAATGTTATCGGAATTGGAAAAATTTAGTATGGGTGAACTCGTATCGGAATGGGTAATCGAAATTCGTAAAATTTGTCGAGTTCCGAGATGCGGTCCCGGGGGTCGACTTTTGGGTCGATTTTTATGATTTTGTAAAGATTGAGACTTTATTATTCGGAATCGTTCCTTATACGTTTTATGTGTATTTTGAAGTTGTTTTAGTTGATTGCAAGCCGTCCAGAGGTCTTTTCGCCCGAGAAGTCTATTTTCGAGTACCGGGTTATCGTCTTTGAGGTAAGTATCTTGCCTAACCTTGTGTGGGGGAACTACTCCTTAGGATTGAGTCTTCCTTGTTGATTGTAGTCCGAGTATGCGAGGTGACGAGTGTGTACTCGTACTTATTTGCAATTAGATTGCCCTTTTAGGATTCGTAGATTCTTATATTACCTGTGTATGATTTGTAATTGTTAAACTTGAATCCTTGGTTGCTAATTTCATTCCTTCATGTTTAAATTAGAATTACTTGTTTTTGGATACTTCGTTGGCTATTTGACTTTACTTGACATAACTGAATATTCTACTTCTCTTATCATCATGCTATATTTTCTTCCTAGCTTGCCTAATTGACTATAAATTAATGTCATCTAGCCTTATAGTTGACTAGCCGTAGTTGGAACATTTATTCGTTGGAGTCAAGCATGACCGTGAGTCTTACATTGTGATTTATATGACTATTCACTTAAGTGCTACTTAGGTCTAATTGTTAGACATTTATGTTATTTGTATTTTATTGATGTTTCCTGTTATTGGGCCTTTTGTTTGAAGCCAAGTGTTATTCCGTGAAGTAAACTGTTTAGGTGAGATTGGTTATAGCTGTTTTCTTTGCCGGGATGTTATGGTTATTGTTACTGTCTATGCTGCTAATGATGTGGTTTGTATTGTTGACTCCCTTGCTGAGATGTGATGGTTCCTATTACTGTTTATGCTGTTAATGATATGGTTTGTATTGTTGACTCCTTTATCGGGATGTGATGGTTCCTATTACTGTTTATGCTGTGAATGATATCGTTTGTACTGTTGACTTCCTTGCTGAGATGTTGTGATTTCTATTACTGGTTAAGCTGTTAATGATATTGTTTGTATTGTTGACTCCCTTGCTGAGATGTGGTGATTTATGGGTCATATTGTTGGGTTTTCCTTGCCAAACTGTTGTTCTTGATATTGTTTGGGTGAGGAAGAGTGTAAAACACGAAGGATAATGCCGTGTCATGTTTATGATATTTAGCACGAGGGAACATTCTGTGCCATGTTTATGATATTTAGCACGAAGGATAATTTCGTGCCATATTTATGATATTTAGCACGAAGGATAATGTCGTGCCATGATTATGTTATTTAGCACGAGGAGACATTCCGTGCCATGATTATGCTATTTAGCACGAGGGGACATTCCGTGCCATGTTATGTTATGTTAGCACGAAGGGACATTCCGTGCCGTATTTATGCATTATTATTTTCGTCATTCTTATTTGCCATTTACTGTATTTATTGGCAAGATTTGATATTCCTCCTGTACTGCATGAAAATTTCTGAGTGACGGACTGAGTTCCGGTGGATAAATCTTGAGGAGATTTTTATCAAGGGATTTATTGAAAAGTATTATTGAAAAAATAATGGTTTTGAAATGATTATATTTGAATGACTTTTACATTGAAGGTATATTTGAAAAGCACTAATTTTGTCTAAAATGATATTTGGAAGTCATTTATTGGGAAAGCCTCTTTGAAAAACTTCGTAGTTTGAAAGAAACTATGTTTTACGTAATTCTCTCTATTAATTATACTTATATCTACTTTTGGAGAAAGTATGTTTTCAAAGTAAACTCTTCCATACTAAAATGATTTTNTCGATTCGGCTAGTTTTGCTGTCCATCTTTCTGTGTATTTTTTGCTGTTTCGTGATTGATTTTTGTAATTTTCTTCCGCTTTATATTGTCATTGTGGTGGATTATCCTGAGAAGTCTTAGATAGATGTAACGTTCGGTCATTTCTATATTCATGTTATTTATTTTGTAGACCAGTGGTGTCTTGACTAGTCCTCGTCACTACTCCA